>CM077503.1:1698090-2005949 GCA_039654745.1 Houttuynia cordata
GCCAGTGGAATGGCAAGCTGTGCCAGCGGCATACGCATATGGGGGGGGGGGGGGGGGGCACCTCTTGTATTATAAGATGTAATTTATTACACCAATTAGTTGCAGGATTTTGGGCATGCACGTCTATTTCCATCTTGTATTGTGGAGGTTTTCATGGCAGTGTTGGCACATCATTAGGTTCAGATAAAAGTTTGTTGTATCCGAAGAACTAAACAGAAACATCCCTTCTGTGTTTAGAGTGGAGGTTTCTTTGGTTTGGTATCTTCATCAATGCATATGTAGTTGTGACTGACACTGCTATATGGCATTCTAGATCTATCTAATGTGATTTGATTGTATAAAGATTGTACATCTATCCAATGGGACTTATTTGTTTAAAGATGTAAGCTTCAGCATTCAGTAAACTAGAAATGCTGAAATTACGCTCGAGGCAGTGAGGAGTTTCAGTTCGAAACATGAATTTAAGTGTCCTTAGTGCGCTTGTTTCACTCTTGCATTTGTGACTAGACGGACCTGAACTTTGTTTTTCTAAATGGTAAATGCTTACTTTAAGTTCGGGTTTTCTAATCCAGAAAGGTAATTTTGGCCGGAGGGAGTAGTGATTGGCCGATTAACAAACACACTGTCGTTTAAATCCTTGAGAAAAACATCTTGCCTATTTTAAGGATTAATCAAACACCATCCTGCAAGGGGCTTTGAAGTTGCTTCTTGACATGCTTCTTTCCAAAACCCCGTACCATGGCAAATAACAACTATAGAAGCAGCCATGCGACGAAAGCTGCAATATTTCAAGTTAGTCCGTATGTAATTTTGTGTTGGATAACTTTTCTTGTATTTGGTTAAGGAAGTGTCTTGACGTACTCTTGCCCATCTTAAGGGCTGATTCAGTTTCTTGTACACATTCTGTTTAATGAAGCTCAAGGCCTAAAGAGTAAAAGTATGGCTTTTGTTGTAAAAAAAATGTCCTTGAGAAAAGCCAGAAATTCAGTTCATTTTGGAAAACCAGATTTATCTACTAATTAGGGAAAGAGGGAGTACTAGTTATGTGATGCAATGGCCGATCTTGATTTAACCCATCCATATTCAAATTAAAACCATTCTATGAGGTGATAGTTAGCCCTCTCTTGGCGCCCGGAGGCTACCTTTAGCCTAGTTAATATACGCCCAGGTTCATATGTCAAAATGAATAGGCAATGTGATCCGTCCGATTTTGATCTAGCGGCATAGATCAAATCAAACCCGCCTGTCCCCTATGGTTTGACATCTTCCATAGGATCAAAATTTAATGGCATGCGGCACCACGTCTCATGCCGACACGTGTGAGCTGTGTCTCATACTAATGGGACTTTTTATCAAAGCCCAAGCAAAAACCATCATATTCCCATCTCTGCTTTTACTTGCTCTTGATCACTTGCAAATATAAATTTAAGAGCCCTTGTGCTTCGGTTTTCATATTAGTTACATCTAGACACGCACCTAATCAGCACCAATATTTCCAGAGTCCTTTCCTACAAGGACTACTAGACTGTTTGAGGAGATCTACGGTACTTGGTTGCCTTTTTCAAGTCTAGCTTTAAAGAGAGGCAAAGACCCAAGTTGTGAAATTAACATCACAATATACGAGTCTTTCGCCTCCAAAAGAAGAATAAGAAAATTTATAGGTCTTTTTTTTTTATAGCAGTATGCCTTGTGAGAGAGTAGGCCAAGGCTGGCGCCACCTCTCGGATGGCCTCTTGACTCTTATTGCTAAGCGGGTGTCCACTTTGTCCAACCTGATTCGTTTCGACACCGTTTGCCGCGAATGGAGAAAGGTTGCAGATCTGGTTACAGATTTATCAAGTTGCAGACTACCGGTGCTTGTGTTAGATGACCACGAATGGCCCGATGAATCCACCTACTGTTTGAATGAACCCTCATTCAAACATGAATATCAAGAGATCGATAGTAAGAACATCAAGAATTTGATGGTTGTCAACCCACTACTCCAAAGGCGAATCCAGATGCCCCCACTTCCATATTGTGGAACCAAATACATAGAGTTAAAGCTGCCCTATCCTCCGGCCAACGTGAAAGTGCAGGTGTTACCGTGATGATCACTACTTTTAATGATATGTTCTTGGCCAGACCAGAGGACCAAAGTTGGAGAAGTGCTTCCTCCTATCTAGATGGTAGTGGCCGCTTAAAGAGCAATTCTATGTCATTGGCTACGACGGAAGACTTGTTGCATGTGAAGAAAATAAAGATGGAGATGGTCTAAACCTCTCCCCTATCGTTGCAACGCCATTGCCGAAAGCCGATTGCGATCACTTAGATAATGTATATCTAGCCGAATTGGAACTATTGTTGATTGTGGGGTATGATTGGTTCCGTGTCAACGGGCTACAGCATAAGGAGGGCACTTTCCTTGTATGGTTGGGGGTTAAAAGCTTGGGCGAGGACGCCCTTTTCCAATCTAGACAAAAGACTTATGTCATGTCCAATGCAGCTTCCCATGGATGCAGAGAGAACTGTATTTACTTCTCCAATTGGTTGAAAGAGTGTCTCAGTGTCTATAGTATGAAGAAGAGGTACATTTTTTATTCCTGTAAGTGTGAAAGGCCTATTCCAATCAACTTTCACTGGGTATGGGACAACAGAATTTGATTTATCACTCTTGTAATCTCCATGGTAGCCGTAAAATCCTCGAAAACGAAGTATTAGAATGTGTCCTTGCATGAACCCGAGGAAATTGGAGACGGGATAGATGCTCTAAGAGGTCGGTTGCCCTGTCCCTTCTAGTCAGGTTGGACACCCCTCCTATAAAAAAAAAGGTATTAGAATGTGCTTTGAGAAGTGGAATTAAATTAGGGAAGTGAAATTTCATTTGTCTGAACAATACCGTTAACAACAAGTTGTCTTCTGAGTTTTATGCTTCTTGATTTGCAATATTTTCATTGTTTTCTTAGCCACACAAAAAATTTAATAACTACATTAGTCAAAGGGATGAAGCGGAGAAGAGAAGGTAATTATCCCAAAAAAGAAGAGAAGGTATGGGAATAGGGCCATTGTGAGGAGGAGGAAGGAGAGCCAGTCCAAGAATGAAAGACCTGAAAATCGTCAGTCCGTTTGGAGTACATTTTTTTTGGGAAAGGACACTGGTATTAACCTATATTCATTTATGTAAATGGGTAACCAATACATACTGGTATGGGAACTTCCACAACCGCTTTACAAGGGGTGCTAACAATCCGAGTTAACTTCCAAGCTGACCACTTTACTAGAAGTGTATAAACACTAGGCTGATGAGGCTTGAGCTTAAAATTTCACCTTTGAGTGAATCGCTTTTAACTTTTGAGTCAACTTTGTTTGCACTGGTAGAGAAGCGTGGAGCTCTAGGCTGATTTGGAGTGAGCTTCAGTTATCAACTTCGAGTTCAAATCAAGGGCTTGTTTTGGCATTGATAGCCCGGATATATACGATGGAAGGAGTTGAAGACATCGAACCCACATGTGCATGTGTACTGAAAAAATTGTATGTACATTTAACTCAAATTTTCCTCAAGCTTCAACCCAAGCCAAACCTAAAATATGTGAGATTCAACTTGGCTTGACCAACTTCAAGTGCGTGCTCGAACATGAATCGAGGCAAATAGAACGCAAGCTGACTTGAGTTTAAAGCTTCTTCAGCGCCCCTTCACTTTGTTCACACCTTTTTAGACAACTAATGCAATCAACTTTTTTATGTACTCATACTCTTTTTTTTGGATAGTTAAAAAGTTTTATTAGCACGATCCAGAAAAGGCAAACAAGATACAGTAAAATAGAAAAGCCTAAACAAAACACCGGGGGAACACAAGAAAAAAATAAAACTAGTCCCCTGGGAGTGCAACAACCTAATAAACAAACTCCATAACGAAATTAGAATGAAAACCCTTAGTAAGAGAAGGATGATTCTTTTACTTGTGTTTAGGAGGTTTGGCTCTGACTTTATCTTTATTGTAGTGCACTCCATAACACTACTACTTCGATATGTCCTCATATTATAATTCTTGGTACCAACAAAAGAACTTGGGCACAAAGTGCTCTCTGAATCAAGATAGATCCACTCCTTCGAAATCATCTGGAGTAGCAGAAAGATTATTTTGCAAAGCACTGAAAATTGGACTGAGATCAACTATTAAATTTGGACCTCTAATAGAATTAGAGACCACATGATACTCATGAGCCCGTCTCTTTAATCGTTTGATTAGGATCAACGGCCTCTAGTGGCATAAATCTACTTTGAGAGGCAATCGACTGAGGACCAATATCTACTACCAGGTTAATGGCAACAGTTGGATCATGAGCCCCCAACTCAATACCAAATGAAGAAGGAGACTTCTCCAAACTGGGGCGCGGCGCCCTCGAGTTAGGACACAACTGTCGAACTCACACTCAGTATACCAGGTTAATACTGACAATCAGTATATTTTTTATGCCAAGAAATTATATGACAACAAAGAAGAATCACCGAGTAGCAAGTTTTCAATTTCCCAGTTCAGTACTGTCATGGAATATAATCAACTTTTTTTCAGTTCACAATAGCGCATTGTTGAGTGTTTACCTATAATCCAGTTAAAAGCAGTACAAATAACAAACAAATTCATTCATAACTTTGAAGTACAAATATTGCCCATACACCCAATGTTCGAAATAAGCTTTTGCTTGAGATTTAATTTTCAAAATCCTACCAAATTTAGTTTACAAAAATTTGGGTGCATGGAGAAGGTAGAACTATAGATAAAACCTTAATTGAAATAGATAGGCAAGGAGTGTAAATGTGTAATCAATTCCATTACTTAGGATCCATTATCTATAAAGAAGGGGATTTTGATAGTGATACGGTGCATAGGATAAATGCATGGTAGGTAAAGTGAAGGGTAAGCGTATTCCAAAAAGGTTTAAAAGCAAGTTCTATAGGACATCCATTGCATTCTATAGAGGGGAGAGAAGAGAAGTTATATAGATAAATTAAATATAGCCCAAAAGAAAATGTTAAGGTGTATGATAGGGGTAACTATCTCTAATTTCTACCCACAGCCAGTGATTATTTCGTCATGCCATACGCATACAAAACTATGCCATATCTCCACAAATCCTTCAGAAGCACATTATACACGATCATATCAATACATTATCACAAATTCACAATTCTTTACAGTTCAAATCAATTTCTAAACAAAACCCCTCCGTCTTTCCCAGCAAAGAAAGGAAAAAAGCTGTCTTTTTTCATTGAATTACTTATCTTTGGTGGAGATGCCGTACTTCTCCTGCATCTTGGCAAGCTCATCCTCCTTCTTGCGCTGGTCGACCTTCTTGCTCATCTTGCCCTGCTGGTAGTAGAGCACGATGAGATAGCGGTTGGCGACGTTGAAGCCGGAGAGGTGGTCGACCGCGGTCTTGGCGTCGTAGATGTCCTCGTAGACGACGAACGCCGTCCCCCTGGTGTCCTTGTTGGTGCCCACCCGGATTTGCCGGATCGCCCCGTACTTGCCGAAGATGTCGTACATCTCCTCGCTGGATATGTTAAACGGCAGGTTCCGCACGTAAAGCACCCGGTTCACCTCCGGCGGAAGCCGCACGTTCCCCTTCCGCAGGCTGATCGTCGCCATCTCGCCGAAGCTAGGGTTAGCGTTCCGATCACAGATTTGCCGGAGTCGACCGGAGGATGTTCAAGAGAGAAAGGGTTTCAACGGCCAATGATGGGCTTGGTTATATTCAAGTGTAAGTTGGGGTATGAAGCCCATGGGCTTGGGCCCATGTCCGAGGATGGGCCTTATGCAAAGGCACATCAATATCTTTTTCTTAGTTGATATAGTAGCCTCTCTGTTCTATGTAGGCTCTTTTTATTTATTTTCTACAACTCTTTCCATCCAAAGAAAGCTGTCTACATTTGAAATGGGTAAAATTTATTGGACTTGAAGACCTGTACAAAAAACAGAATTACCCGTGTTTTTGGTTGTGAGGGAGGAAAGTATGCCATCTATTGATGGAATCGGTTTTCTTTCAAATGCAGACTTTTTTTTTGCATGGAGGGAGTATTTACTATGTACTCTCTCTGTCCCACATTATTTGTTTAAACAGAAAAATCCAATGTGGACTCAAACTAGTTCATTTCTCGTAATTATTGGTGGATTGAAGGGTCAGTGCATGTTGTGACCAGCAAGGTCACAAGAGTTCGCCTTGACGGCAAAGAGGAAGAAGAAGAAGAAGAAGAGTAGGGAAATAAGTTCTTTATTGCATACCCATCCAGGAGGAAGAAGACCTCCTTATAAAGAGGACTCCTACTTGTCACAATGACGACATAATGTTGTCATGATGTCACATGTCGACATCATGACAACAAATGACGACATAATTACAATCCATGATTACAGCCCGTTACATCTAATCAGGCATTTATTACAATCACTAATTAATCTTAATAATAAAATACTGCCTAAGATAGACTACGCGCCTTAAGTGTGTGACGTTCACAACACTCCACCACGCTTCCGCTAATGCCTTGTCCTCAAGGCGACCATGATGGAAAACGGGCCAAAAAATCATCCTCTAGGATCCATTCAGCGTCTTATAAGGATTGTCCCTTCCAAGCCACAAGCACTTCAGTCATAATGCGCCCAGCACGCCGCACCCTCCGTTTATCGACAAGAGAAGCTGGAACAGGATCAGTAATGTCCGCAGGGCCCATGAGAGGTGGAGGTGCACTATCAACAATCAACCGAGGGTCCCCCACGAAACGACGAAGACGGGACACATGGAATACAGGGTGCACCAGGGACCCTGGAGGCAAGGAGAGACGATACGCTACTGGTCCCACTCTTTCCACAACTGTGTAAGGCCCGTGAAAGCGAGCGGTCAGCTTTCGATCAGCCTGAAACAAAGAAGTCTGACGTTGGGGCATGACTGACACATAAACGAGGTTGCCAGCCTGGAATTCGCTATCAGAGCGGCGCTTATCATAGACTTGTTTCATCCTGTTCTGCGCTGAAGCCAAGTTGGCTTTAAGTTGGCGAAGGACCTCATCACGTGTCTGCAGCATGTAATCCACCTCAGCAATGGAGGAACGATGGGGCACATAAGACAGAACGGATGGAGGAGGGCGGCCATAGACAATCTCGAATGGCGTAAAGCCGGCACGTGTGTGATAAGCCGTGTTGTACGACCATTCTGCCCAAGGAAGTAATTGGAGCCAACGGCGGGGCTGATCCCCCACAAAGCAGCGCAAGTACTGCTCGAGACACCGGTTCACCACTTCAGTTTGGCCGTCTGTCTGAGGGTGATACGCTGTACTCATATGAAGCTTTGTCCCTTGTAATTTGAAGAATTCCCGCCAGAACTGGGAAATGAAGACCCGATCTCGGTCAGAGACGATAGTCCGAGGCATCCCATGTAATTTATCGACCTCCTTCACATAGAACTCAGCAACCGTGCGGGCAGAATATGGATGACTCAGAGCACAGAAGTGGGCGTACTTAGAGAGACGGTCTACCACCACCATAATAACCGTCTTACCACTGACCGCCGGCAAAGCCTCAATAAAATCCATGGACACGTCTTCCCACACCTTGTCCGGAATGGGAAGGGGCTGTAGAAAACCCGCAGGTGATGTAGACGACGCCTTAGCTCTCTGGCATATATCACATCTGGCCACATATGCATGCACCTCTTTCCGAATACCGGCCCACAGGAAACTCTGACTGACCCGCTTAAAGGTTCTGAACGTGCCTTCATGGCCTGCCACCGGAGTATCATGAAAGTGGGCTAATGTAAATTTTAATATGATACTCGCAAGCGCACGAATCTATAGCAGAATAGTGGCTACGAGGTCGATCCCTCAGAGACTTAGTAAGATATTCAACCTAATTCTAGAGTATGTAGCAAGTAATAATGAAATGTAAAGTTCTAATTTTTATTTTCTTTTTAAGCAATCAATTGTTCAACTAAACTAAAAACACAGAAATTAACTAAACAAAAGATAAAATAATAAAGAAAAATCCTGTGTTCTGCTTTCAGTCTGTTTGTAATCCCTGTTCTGCTTTCCTCTTTCCTCCACCTTCAGCAACAATCTCTCGATTGCACGCCTCAACCATTCTACTCTTTCTCTCGAATAGAACAAAATAGTCCCCAATTCCAGCCAAAACAAAGCTTCTTTCCCAAAACCTCCGCTATGCTATCCCTCTCTCGAGCAAGTAACACTTTTACTTTTCTCTCTCGAGCAAAAGCAACTTCTTTGGTCAGATCCACGAACCCACAGCAACTCCTCTATCCCTGCTCTGCCTCTCGACAAAGTAACCGCCACCAACAGCTTCTCCCACTGGCCTCCTTTTGCACAGCCCAGTCGTTACCTTCTTCTCAAACCTCCAGCAACACAGAACTCCTCTCCTCCACCCTGTCTGCACAACGAACCCAGCAAAAACCACCACAGCTGCCTCCTTCACCGACCCCTCTCTCGAGCACGGCCGACCTTTTCCACAGACAGAACCTCCAATCTTCAACCGAGCCACGGCCCTTCTCCTCTGTCTCTTCGAGCAGAACGGCCCTCTCCTTCTTCACAGCATAGAGCCAACCTCCAGAACCGACCCACCCTCACCGAAAACTCCCCGAACAGCCAAAAAAACGAGTTTTCTCCTCTTCTCAGCCGGCTGCCTTCCTCAGATCGCCCGAATCTCCACCACAGCACCGCCCCTTCGAACATACAGAACGGAGAATCCCCCTTCCACCGGCAGACACCACCACAAACAGACAGAACTCTTTTTTTATAATCCGGAAGTCGATTTTTTCTTCCTTTTCAAATCACCCCTTCCTTTTCTGGATCATAGCTGCAATTGAAATCTCTCCAACTTCTCGATTCGGCTCTGTTGCACGAAATTTTCCAAATGAAAACCTTCCAAATGTGTTCTTTCCTTATTCTGTTCACGCCGGAATTGTCTCCGTCGTCGTCATTCCGACGCCTCAATCCGCCGCCAGATCTCCTCACGATCGCCGTAGCCTGGCCGCCACGTCGCCGGAAGCGAGACCCACCGCCGGCGGTCGCCGGAATTCACCTCCTTCTGCTCACTCCGACAGAACAGAGCCTCGCTCTGTTCTGTTCCAGACGCCCAGCGCCCGAGCCATCGGGCTCGGGTCGCTTTCTTTTTTTTTTATTTATTTTTCCGGACCAGACCAGAACCGGTCGGTTCAATTCTCTTTTTCTTTTTTTTTTCTTTTTCTTCCTTAAAACCCGTCGTATCGATCTCGCGCGTCCAATCTCCGATCTCGGCACAGAACCCATTTGACGTGCATTCTCTTTGGCGATTTAGGACTTTTACAACCTGCATAAATATAGTTAAATATAATTTAGACGCATCATAAATTATAAATCCATTAAACTCAATTAACACATCTAAATTAATCAATTAAGCACATTTGTTTATTAATCTCCTAATTACTCACTTAACACAGATAAACATTAATTATCATTATTTTAACTAAAAATACGACTAACAAATAGGTAGAAAGGCATATAAAAATGTGTATATTTTGCATATATCATGGGCTATAACCCGTCGACGCAAATCCGGAATAGCTGGCACCCACAACCGGTCCTTCCAGAACAATAGATGGTCGCGCCACACAAAAGGGGGCTCCGCATGCAGGTCGGTCTGAAGTCGGTCAATCAGCTCCTTGGTAGGTGGGTCTACCACATAAGCCTGCTTCAAGTCCGAAATAAAAGGACAGCCAGGGACAGAAAATGAGAAGCAGGCTCCCTCCGTGGGCCGACGTGATAAAGCATCAGCCACCGTGTTGTCGACACCCTTCTTGTAGACCACTTCGTAGTCATAGCCCAATAACTTACTTACCCATCGTTGTTGAGAAGGTGTAGATACCCGCTGGTCCAAGAAGTACTTGAGAGGTTGATGATCGGTTCGGATAATAAATCGTCGGCCCAGCAGATAAGGCCGCCACTTGGAGATGGCGTGCACAATAGCCAACATCTCCTTCTCGTATGCAGACAAAGATAAGGACCGGCCCGATAGTGCTTTACTGAAGAATGCTATTGGCCGCTCTTTTTGGAGTAGGACTGCACCGAGGCCCATATCAGAAGCATCCGTCTCAACCACAAAAGGCAATGAGAAGTCTGGAAGAACCAACACCGGGGCCTGGGCCATTGCCTGTTTCAATCTGTCAAAGGCGGCTTGGGCGTCACCAGACCATATGAAAGCACCCTTCTTAAGCAAGGATGTGAGGGGCCCAGCAATTAGCCCATACCGTCCAATAAACCGACGATAATAACCTGTGAGGCCCAAGAAGCCGCGGAGAGACTTCACACTAGTGGGTCGGGGCCACGAAAGCATGGTCTCCACCTTAGATGGATCAGTAGCCACCCCCTCAGATGAAATGATGTGGCCCAAATAGTCGACCTGTGCACTGCCAAAAGAGCACTTCGAACGCTTCAAGAACAAGGCGTTAGCCCGTAAGATAGTAAAGACTAACCTGAGATGGTCAATGTGGTCCGCCCAAGACGAACTATAGATCAATATGTCATCAAAGAAGACGAGCACAAACCGACGAAGATATGGGCGAAACAGGTCGTTCATCAAACTCTGGAAGGTTGCCGGAGCATTGGTCAGTCGAAAAGGCATGACAAGGAACTCATAATGACCATCGTGAGTTCGAAAGGCCGTCTTGTGTATGTCCTGGGGCTGCATACGGATCTGATGATAACCTGAGCGTAAGTCAAGTTTGCTGAACACAGTCGCCCCTGCCAACTCGTCCAGGAGCTCTTCTATCACCGGAATTGGGTACTTATCCTTCACAGTTATTGCATTAAGCGCACGGTAATCCACACAGAACCGCCATGATCCGTCCTTTTTGCGAACCAGAAGGACAGGAGAGGAGAATGAACTGGTGCTGGAGCGGATAATGCCAGAGTGCAACATCTCCTGGACCAACCGTTCAATTTCTGCCTTTTGCACATGTGGATACCGGTAGGGTCACACATTGGCGGGTGAAGCCCCGGGCATGATAGGAATGGAATGATCATGGCCCCGTGCCGGCGGAAGTCCAGAAGGCTCAGCAAATATGTCGGCGTGCGCCGCAAGCAGTTCAATCATATCGGCCGGTAAGTCAGGTTGGGGCACATCCACTATGGCACGTTGCTGTAAGAATAAACCATGAGGTGTGAATCGAAAAAAAGAGCTCACCTCCTGCGCTGAGTGTAAGGTGCCCGGCTGCGATCCATGTAGACGAATGCGCTGGCCTGCTACCTCGAAATCCATAGTCAGATCCCGAAAGTTCCATACCACATCACCCAGGTCTTGCAGCTACTGGACACCAAGAACCACATCAGCCCCCTTCGTAGGCAAGAGAAATAAGTCTGTGATAAAGGAATGCCCCTGAATTGCCAGCTCGACTTGCGAGCATACGCCTATGCTCCTGAGATGTTTGCCGTCCCCAATCAATACGTCAAAGGGTTTGGAGTCAGAAACATAACAACCCAAACGCTGTGCCACCTTATCATTAATAAAGTTATGAGTCGACCCACTATCAATAAGAACCGCGACTTGTTGGCGCTTCAGCTGGCCCTGAACACGCATGGTCCTGGGGGTGAACGTGCCAGAGAATGCATGAACTGAGATCTCCGGTTGCACATGGTCATAGAGGCCGGATGCCTCTTCTGGTTCAGCTAGCTCCTCGTCCTCAGCTTCTTCGATGAGTAAACTACCCCGGACTGAGCAGCGGTGTCCAGGGACGAATTTCTCATCGCACTTATAACAGAGTCCCTTGGCGCGCCTTTCTTCCATCTGGGCTGGTGTCAAACGGCGGACGGGAGGAGGATTAGGCCCTGGCAAGGGTGACCGGCTAGGGCCTTGGCCAGGCGTTGGCGTCAAGACAGGCGGGTGGCTGGTGTACGGCCTCAGAGCCAGCCCCGCACGTCCCCCTCTTCGCTGACGAGCCAACTTTTCCTCTTCTATCCGAGCATGACGCACTACATCCCGCATAGTGTTGCACGGAAAATGTCGCATCTCATCAGCAATCTCAGGCTTTAATCCACGCTTGAAGGTGCCAACAAGGGCCGCCATTGGCCAATCTGGCAAGCGGTTAGCAATTTTCATGAATTCAGAATAGTAAGCCCGTACCGTAGTAGTTTGCCGCAGGGTTGATAGCATCTCGTTAAAGTCTTGAAATCGTTCGGTCCAAATTGGACGCACAGCTCATCGGAGAAGGTCACCCATGTGGGAAATCGCGTCTCCTTCTCAAAAGATTGAAACCAGATTGAGGCATCTCCATCAAGGTGGAAGGCCGCCACCCGCAAGCGCTCTGCATCAGAATGCGTACCCTGGTACGAAAAGAATTTATCCGCCTTGTACAGCCATTCAACGGGATCCTCCTCGCCATTGTATCGCGAAAACTGCAATCGAGCTAGCCTGGGCTCAGCGCTGGCCCTCTGGCCTCCGCGAGAGCCCGAAAACTCTTCCAGATCATCCTCCATTTCATACTGAATGCGTTGTGGGTGTGGGGCCATTGAGGCATTACCACGAACACCTTCCATGCCTCGTGTCTCTTGTCCAGTGCGCCCCCCTTCATCACCTATGTTTACGGATCCAATTTGGATGCCATGAGGGATAGAATGTCCGGCATGATGGCCTAGGACTGAGCCGCCAAACACTTGTGAGCCCCCTGGCCGATTATGGCCTCCAGGCCCCCCTGCTGACGGCGGTGGCGTGGCCATGGCTGCAGCCTGTGTCGCCATGTCCGTCTTCATCTGTGTCTGGGCAAGCTCTACGTTCTGTAGTCGTATGTTGATCGAGTTGAGCAGTGAGAGAATAGCATCCTGGTTGGAATCAGTGTTCTCCCGTGGGCTGGAAGCATCTCTCGTCGTCTCTGGCTCTGATGGCACCTCAGCGGCCATGGCTGGCTGCTTGCGAGGAGGCATGATCGTCCTCAGATCGTCACTGCTCTGATACCAGTGTTGTGACCAGCAAGGTCACAAGAGTTCGCCTTGACGGCAAAGAGGAAGAAGAAGAAGAAGAAGAAGAAGAGTAGGGAAATAAGTTCTTTATTGCATACCCATCCAGGAGGAAGAAGACCTCCTTATAAAGAGGACTCCTACTTGTCACAATGACGACATAATGTTGTCATGATGTCACATGTCGACATCATGACAACAAATGACGACATAATTACAATCCATGATTACAGCCCGTTACATCTAATCAGGCATTTATTACAATCACTAATTAATCTTAATAATAAAATACTGCCTAAGATAGACTACGCGCCTTAAGTGTGTGACGTTCACAACAGTGCATGCAGTAAAAACTACTCCCACCTGGCACTTTTAAATTTTAATAGATGCAATTGATTTTCAAACTGAACCAAAATTAATTCATTTTGAAAATCAATTGCATCTATTGAAAGTGCCCGGAGGGACTAAAAAGGTTGAAAATTTGCCTTTCTTCAAAATCACATTTTTCCTAATGCAGACAATAAACATGGGACGGGTTGGGGCTGCTGATGCTGACAGGCAGGCCTGGTTGGGCCATGGCTGCTTTATGGGAGGAAACAATGATCTAATCAGCATTAATCTAATCTCTAACCGGAATTCCACAGGTAAAAGCTGTTGCAAAAGGCTAATAATAGTGTGGAGGAAGAGGGTGGTTGTCATCAACTGGCCGGGCATTGCCATGTGTTGGAGCCAGCAAAACCAATCCTTGCCCCTAGAAACCAGCCTCAGCTCTATAAACAGGAGACTAGGGCATGCAATGGAAGATTGTCATCTCCTCCTTCAATGGCCAAGGCTTCTTTCCATCCCTCACCCATGGAGAAACCTAACCAGGTGAGAAAACTTTTTACAAAGTTCTTTGCTGTTTGTTGCAAATGAGGCCAATGTGAAAATATAATGTTAATTTCGATATATACTGGAAGACATGAATTTTGTGGTTCTAGTTGAGTTGAATTTAAATAGCAAATGTTATTAGTATTTGCTTATTTTTATTATTTCTGATGACTAGTTTCTAATTGAATTTGCTTCTTGTTGTAGATATCTTTTTATGGAGGAGGTATCTTGTCACACTTGTCATAATATATCTGGAATAGTTTCTGTGATTGTGATGACTGATTAGGGATCCTTTGGTCTTGATTAAATAATATGGTCTGTGGCTCCTTGCATATTCATAAAACAAACAAGATTAACACAGATCAACTCAACACATGGGCAAGCTAGGATTCATTCGAATTGTGTTCTCAATGTTGCATTTTGCTTTGTCTAAAAAAAATGCATGCATACAACAAGAGATCATGTTCATAGACACTTAGTGCCTCATGTCAAATAATCCTGGAAAATGGAAATGCATGAACATATTTTTTATGTTCCATCTGTACGAATATTACTTCCCCACGGTCATTGAGATTGAATGTTTGTGTCAACTATGTTGCAGAAAAATGTATGGAAGGCTGTGCCACAATTTGGTGCTTGGGATCACAAGGCGGCCGGTGCTACCAATTACTCCATGATCTTTTCACAGGCTCGGGCTAATAGGAAACAACACAAGAGTGACTTATCAAGAGCCAGCCTCGGAGATGAACATGAATTAATTGCGCGTGCACGAGTAGATACACCTACGGTAAGAAATGAATCTTTATCTAAAATGGCCTAAATTCATGAGCTCAGATTTTACAAATGGTTACATAATTGCTTTTAATTGCAACAGTGAGGTCATGAAGTCAGTCCTAGCTTGCCCAATAGAAAGATATTAAAAAAAAATGCTCATGAAGAACATAATTTACAGATAATGGCATCACAAACTATTCAAAAATTTTGCAGAAAAAAATTTTCTTCCATATTTTTGGCAATAAATAACTTTTGCTCACCTGAAAAGTATGTTTTCATAGTAAATAATAGGATATATTCTTACCCTTTAATTCTTGATCTGTTGGGCGTTCCTGCAGAAGAGAAACAAGCTGATGAGATATTTTAGTTGCTGTGCAAGACTTTGAGCTTATTCGTGACCAGCACCATCAGTTCATGCTTTTCAAGTTATAGGATGGTTCAAGTTTCCTCAATTGTTTCGATTGTATAATACTTTCCAGAAACAAATTGAGGCTTCTGTAAACTGTAACCAAGTTTCTCATTCTTTCCACCTCATTAAGCCTTGTGGCTACGATATGGAACAATAATCTAGATTGTGGAATATTATCATAAAGGTCAAAGCCAAAGATCCAGCTGGCTCCTGCTCAGTCCAGTTTATTATCCACCTTTCATAAAGACAAAGAAAACAAGAAAAAAATAGTAGTTAAGCATCAAAGTATGTTTACAAAAATAATACCTGCCCTTCTAAGATTACATCTGTACTTTCAGAACCGAGGAATATACACAAGTGTGAACATGCTGATTATATTGTTTATCAGCCCCATAGTAATGTAATGCAGATATATGTACAACAGAGTACTGTCCTGACTCCTGAGAATAGATAATGGGACAGAAAACAACTTTCCTTCAAGCTACATCTCTAGATCTTTGAATGGGAGCCCGGAGAGAAGAGAGGTATGTGGCATGCGCCTTATCAATGCCATCAAAAAGAAAACTAAATGGGGGCATTTTGATGTATTTTCCAGATCCAGGCTGAACCTTCAGTTGCCCATGTTCCCATACAATTCTACCTGCTGATATTGTCACTTCGACTTTACCCTGGAACAAGAGCGCCATAGAAGATAATGAAGAAATTCAAACCATTTTACATCGTCATTAGATCCAAAACGGGATAAAACAAAACATTTAGGAGAAAAATCCACTCAATCGCATAAGCTAAAAATTGCTTTAATACTTATAAAATACCTTGCCCGTCCTCCCATCGTATACATTGGTGTCAGATCTTGAGTGATGGGATTTTGCAGTTATTTCAAAACTTGAGTTAGGATTAAGTATAATTATGTCAGCATCAGATCCAACAAGTATTGCTCCTTTTCTTGGGTATATGTTGAATATCCGAGCACTGCAATTTCGCCATAAATATATATTATACATATAGCTCCATCCTCTGGTACAATTTTCCACAGCTATTTTTAGGGAAGGGAAAAAAGAAAAGCAAAGAAGTACCATTCGGTGCTAGTTATTCGCACAAAATCAGTAACAGATATTTGACCAGACTCCTGAAACAGATTTCAGATATAAGTTTTTTCAAGCATTTCAGAAATGAGTCACAGGCTGATTATACATAAAGACTCTACAGGTGAAATGCTTGTTCTCCTTAAACATAAAACCAACGATGCAACAAATGCATATTAGCCTCCAAACAAGGAGGGGAAAATATAGGAATGCTTTTATTCTTGTAAAGGAAGCTACTAGAAAGCTTAGGCCAAGACATTAACAATTAAAATTACAGAAAGAACCCAGAGATCTTAAAATCAAATGGTAGAGTCAGGAAATCTTTATTTCTCTAAACAGTTGGGCACAGATCGAACATACCACCATCTTGTCCCAAATAAGATGCATCCTCTCCTCAATACCTGATCAAGGTAAACAACATAACTAAATTTTCTCTAACGGACAGGAAGTTATTGCAATCAACAAAAAATCAAACTTACCATTGACTCCATTTGGAATTTTACGAAAATCATCAACACCAAGAGATTTCTGTGTGGAATTAAATGTACAGTGATCTGTTCCTACAAGCTGCATTAGTCAAATGTTACCATTTGAACCAAGAAAAGAAAATTTAGTCTGCATGCACCTGCCACAATCTGTTCAAGAGCGACACTTTTTAACTTAGGGGGTGTTTGGATGCACGATTTCCCAGGCAGAAAGGGTGACAGAAAGGAATTTTCTGCAAAAAAATCGTTTGGAAGCAATTTTTTGTACCTTTTTTTGCAGAAAAATTTTTAAGGTAGAAAGGGTATTTTTATCCCTTTAATGGGTTCTTTTCCTTTCTACAAGAACCCTCCTCAAGATTTTTCTGGTAGAAAAGACAATTTAGTCTTTTTGAAAGTCATTCTCATCTGCAGGTTGTTTCTATCATTTGACGTTATAAAGGTAATAACAAACTCTTAAAGTAGGGAAAAAAAGGCACCAAACATGGAAGCCTTTTTGTTTCTTTTACCAAAAGAAAAAATAAGGAAATTGACTTTTCTTTAACTTCCAAAAGTGCACCCAAACAACCCCTTAATGTATACAGCAAGAGATTTTAATCTAGAGTAAATTCTTAATCTTGATCTTGTTTAGAAGGTGAAGCATGATTACAGTTGCTGATATCAATGGCTGGAAAGTTAAGCTAGAGACATAATCTCATACTCTTATTGACAGAAGTAATGTTGAATAAGAATATACTAAGACATGCTTGATTAACAGAAATGCAATGAAATAGATCTTAGCCATGAGAAGATCCAGACTAAAACTATTTTCTGTCTTTCCATGTACCATGTAAGATTGCAGAAGAAAGATACCTGCAAAATTCCAGCTGACAAGGCAGCTTGAAGGGCTTTATCATGCCCAGCTTTTCTAATTGGAGGGCTCATAACATACCTAAGAAAAGAGATAATTATATTAGGTCTAACTAATTTAAGTGTCAGAAAAATTGGAAGGAGGAAAGTTCTTACTTGGCAGCTGTTGTAAAGTCATGGTGCCAAAGCCATGAGTCATCAAGAACCAACCCAGACACAACAGGTTCTCCAATAACCCTCTGTCCTGCAGATCGAACAGATGAATGAATGGCTAATGATTGTGGTGTATACCTTATCACATTGAAAAAATATATAGGCAATAAGAAAATGAATTATCATTCTTCAAGAGTTCATTCCAAATGTCCACAATATGCAAATACATAATTTAGTTCAAAGCCACACTTATTTGCTGAAACTAACCACAGACCTAATGAATTAAAACAATTCAATAAATTCCTACTAAAAGAAAATAGAAAAATTGTGCCATGCTCCCATGTAAAATCAGACTGGTTTTCATTGTTACCAGATTTGTGATGGAAGATGGCTATATTAATATTTCATGTGCAACCATCATGTCATGAAGCCAATCCACATATTTAGAAAAGTGTATGATGAATATGATGACGTTGAATCTTCTTATCATTGTCCCCTCTTCACAAGAAGGGCATCCGGCGTAAAAATTTGCCACTATGTTTTTTTGTTTGAATTCTGTACCATTTTGATTCCAATAAGAGTCAAACGCAGTATATAATCTATGCTGCCAACCATATATAGTTAAGATAAGGCGTATGATGATGATGATGATGAAAAGAAAAGAGAAATATTAAATATAAATCTGAGATGCAGAAAGAATGAGGTACAGCTTTGCATACAGAGAAAAATAATTTATACGTTTAAGCATGCTCAAAGTTACCATTCAGATATACTCTTCAAGTGTGCTTACAGCATACACGTCCATGGAAAACTTCGTGCATGTCAAAAGATGACACAAGCCAAAAGAATATATTTCCAGTATATGGAGTTCTCACAGTAATACATTTACAGAGAGGGGACTTTTAGGGTCTATCTACTATTTCAATTCTATCCGCGTCAAGATAAGAATATTATATGTATACTTTATTTATAAATTTACCATCTTTGTATGCCAGAATAAATGTTACTTAACTTGTGCGGCTGATTTTTCAAACACTATTTTCGTGTTTGATTAGTGTAGGCTCGTATTATTATAATATGTAACTGCATATAGTCTGATCCTAGGTCGCAGTAAGATGACCTTGACTTCAGCTATTACCGCTGCTGTTTCCGAGATTAATTGCATCTTAATTGACCAGCTTGAAAACATATATAACTCAGAAAGAGATTTGACAGTTATCGCAAAATTAGAGTTTCTTCCTATACAAAAACTGCAAGATATGGTTCCAACAGAAAAAGAAATTAATCGCCTTCCGATTATGACAACTTAAGGCATAGTTCCCACAACAAAAAGTTCGTACCTGTTTTTCGAGCTTTTGCAATCTCCTCCAGCGCATCAATGCTCATCACATGAACTATGTAGAGTGGAGTGTTAACAAAGCCTGCCAATCGAATTGCCCTAGCAGTTGCTTCTCCTTCTAACTACAGTGAAACATTTTCCACGGCATTAAATTCAAGAAGTTGCATAAAATGTTTCCCTCTTTCGTATACATTCAAGTATGAAGCCCTCCAAGTTTCACAAAACTATTGTATCAAGCTTAACAACAAACCAAAATCAAAATAGACTGACATCATACCACTGGAGGTCGTGAAAGTGCATGCCCCTCGGGGCCAGTTATTCCAAGCTCTATCATCCTCTTCTGACCTGCTACAACACCATCTCCATTTTCTGCATGAACCATGGCTAGAGCACCTAAAGACTTACATCTATCCAGGCCTTGCAAGAGAAGCTCATCATCAATCATGAAGGATCCTTTATATGCCATGAAAAATTTGAAAGAGTTTATACCTGGGAAAACAAGAAAAAAAAAATACAACTATTAGCATAAGTAATTTAAGGAATAATAATAAATAAAGAAAAAACAATAACCATCAAGCCAGTGAACCTTTCTCCTTAACCATGAGTTCCATATCTTCCGAAACAACTTCATTCCATGTTGTGACAGCCATATGAAAGCCATAGTCCATGCATGACTTTTCGGCTTTCTTTGAATAAGCTTCAAAACCCGCAGATAAGCTTCCGTTGACTGGTAGAACAAAGTCGATATGCATGGTAGTTCCCCCTGCTAATGCAGCAGCCTGGCCAGTGAAAAAATCATCAATTGTCTCTGTGCCCATGAACTCCATTTCTAGGTGCGTATGGGGGTCAATTCCTCCTGCCACCAGTAAAATATTGATTTCATAACTGGTCATCCTCCCACAAACACAAACTAGGCGTAGCTAAAGCCACAAAGCTGTTAATAACACCTATGACTAATTCAACATCTACCTGGCATGACGTACTTTCCAGTGGCATCAAGCACAGTCACATCATCATTCACCTACATTTCCTTAGTAGAAACATTAACACGAGGTCAGTAAGAAGTGGCCTAAATGGATTTACATTTACATAAATATGAAAGGGAGATGACGAAGAATTGCAAGAACAACAGCATGGTTTTGACGAGTCTAGATGTAATAATTGGAGATAATTACAAAAGATAAAAAATATGCAGCTCCCTGTGCATTGTCTTCAAAACTTTTAGATTCAAAGTAGCTAATACCCGACTTCAAATAGTTCAAAACCAAGCGAACAAAATGAATGATACAACAAAACCGATCTGTATTACTTTCTATCTTCTGCAATGAGGGGGGAAAAAGGTGCCATCTCGCTGTAGAAAGTAGAAACAGACCAAATAAAACCACCAATATTCAACTATATTAGCATAGCACTTTAAGTAAGCCATGTATCAGTTCAGTAATTCCCTTTATCATCAATTGTCACCTCATCAATGGTTATAGAACAGAAGATGACCTCTTAATCATGAATCAGTCTCCCAATGACTAATGTCAGTATTATTGAAATCCAACCAGAAATGACCATCCCATTCTTTCATTGAAGGTGGTAAAAAACCCATGACGTAAAAAATCAAAATGATCTGAATAACAATATGCACTAGAACCATATAAAGAAAACAAGGATTACATCAATCATTGCAATAACAGCATTTAGTGAAGTTAAGGAGGTAGGATATTTGTTGGAGACCAATTTTCAACTATGTTAGTGCAGGATTTTAAATAAGTCACATATCAATACAGGAGTTCCCTTCATCATCAATTGTCGCCCCATGAATGCATATAGACCCCATGACTGCCTCCTAATGATTAATCAGTACTTCAACAACTAATTTCACTATTATATGACTCCATCTAAAAAAACATAATCATAACCAAGTAGTGCCTTCTCCCAATAATTTGCGGTAGGTGACATGGATCTTATGCGACCAACTCTTTTTTGTGACAGATAGTATATCCATATCCTAGCAATGATCATCCTAATATTTCATCTATGATAAAAAAACCTTCTCCCTGTCTCCCTCCATTCTATTAGAGTTCATTTTGAAAAAAAACAAATAGGACTATTAATATGGAATGGAGAGAGTATGACGTAAAATATCAATATGACTTGAATAATGCATAATTTATGATAGCATTAGAACCATACTAAGAAAGTGATGATTACATCAATCATCATAATACAAACTCATTCATCGTGAAATTAAGTATGATAGTAGGAAGAGACCTTCAAGTTGGGGCTCAAAGCAACGACGACTCCATCTTCTATATAGACATCGGCGACCTCCTTGTGGTGCGCATTCACAACCGTCCCTCCCTTGATCAATATCTTCGAAGACGACCCACAACCCGTCGAATCTCCGAATCCGGCATCGCAGAACTAAAGAAAATAAATCATTACCAAATAAGTACAGCTAAAACAACATCGAACCAGATCATGATCAGATGAATTAACATAGAAGAGCACTGTACACAGTATAGCTATCAAGAAGAAGAGTTTATTATTGATTACCCCGGGAAGCTGATGAGAAATGGATATCGGCAGGCTCGTCGTGATGAGGAGGAGAAGAAGAAAGGCATGTAGGGACGAGAAGAGGTGGAAATATGGAGTCTTTGAGCAAGTGGTGGTGAGGAGGTCTGCCATGGGAGAAGTCGAGATAGAGCTCTCTCTGTTCTTGGGTTCCTTCCTTTGACTTGCCTGAGTTGGGACTTTGTTGTCATTTGGTAGAGAGGGACGGGCATGTTTGTCATTTTAAGTGGAACCGATATAGATTCGGAGTTGTCTTCCCCATGTGCTGATGACTTTCCTGCCTTGTTGTAGATAGGGGTGCAAGCTGGTCGGACCATTACGGGCCGGAGGTTGGCCTGACCCAAGCCCTAACACCTAGAACTTCGGCCCTAGCCCTAACACAATTCCAAAAAATCCAGCTCAGCCCTATCCCTAAGCGGGCTTCAGGTCGGGCAGCGGGCTTTCATGCCTTCAATTAGATCTATCCTTTTTATCATACACCAAAATCTTTTTTCTATAAGAAATGCATCCACATCACACAACTCAAAAAAAAGATAAAATTTTCAAATTAACAGGGTATGTGCTTACATGTGTGCCCTTCCTGTCATAGTCACAAGCCATATCCCTCTAAAATACATATTAAGCCACCAATAACTTACCATCATATGTAATTCCGGGCACTAGGTTGCTCCATAAATGATGGTTGCCAAAGGACTAATGACATGGTCATCTTCTAACCAAGGTGAACCAGGTTATATTTATGCTTTTGGTATGCATATTCCCTGGAGACAATAACTGACCATTCTGAATCTGAAGGATTGTATTGCCAGATTTGTAGGCAGATCCCCTTATGGTGCCTTTTTCTATCAAAATGGTAATGAAAAAAAATTGTCGAAAGAATTGAGCACATCCATATTTCTACCTATATCACTATATGAATTTCATCAGCCACTTTTCACACCCTGGCATTCATGAAAGAGACATCGAGAGGCGTCGGACCAGGAAACGAAGAGTGGAGGAATCCCATGGAGAGGGATCTTGCGGAGAAAGTGTGGGAAGAGATGGCCGCTGTGGAGCTCAGCTTCCTCAAACCCCATTGCAGCGACATCTAGAGAGAGAGAGAGAGAGAGATGATGTGCAATATGGTAGTAGTTCAGGAGGATTCCGAATGAGGTTGCATGCCCAAGCGCTTGGCCTAATTTTGAAAGAAGAGGGAAAGAAGAAGAAGCCAAAAGAGGTAAATTATAGAGGCGGGCATAGGGAAGCCGCAAAGCGAGAGCGAGAGAGAGGGCCGGCTCATAGAAGAGATGAGAGAGAGACGTCTCAAATCTGTAAGGCTAGGTTTTGTAAACCCTAGATCAAAATTCAATATATATATACATATACTTAGCCACTGGGCCTACGAGCTTCCGGGCTTAACTAATTTTTTTTATCTGGGCCCTAACCCGACCCTAAATTTGGCGGGCTTAAAATTTTGCGGCCCGGCCCGACCCTATGCCTTAAAATTCCGGCCCATACCCGTAATTTTACAGGCCGGGTAGGGTCGGGCTTGCGACCCGGCCCACAAAAGTTGCACCCCTAGTTGGAGATAGGTTCATGAAAAACTAGACTGAAGATTTATGTGAGGTATACAGTTGTTTTTGTTTGTGCGGGGGGCGCTGTGAGGCATCGGATCGAAATCTAACTGTGCATTTTAATCAAGGAGGCAGCGGGTTGGTGATTCAAAATGGCTTGAGATCCGAGTGCATGTTATCAAGTGAAGTCGGATTGAAATCTGATGGCCCGAGGCATGCTAATGGCTCTCCCACACAGGCAAACGTAAATGGGATTCTATTTGCGATACACATTGCAATCGAGTGATTCGATAACTCTGAAAGAAATGGCCAAATGAGAGAAAATATTGGTAAGAAACAATATGACAAGAAATAGAGAGGAAATAGTAGCATGTGCCTGCACGAAGATTGCCTTTCTAGGGCGGGCACAATCCTTAAGGGATGGGACTAAAAGGAGAAGAGGAAGGAACAGTTAAATTCCTTATCCCACACAAGAATGCCATGCGCATACCTTTTATAATCATCATAATCAAGTAGCATCTTTTTTCCAACTATTTGGTGTTGGTGATATGGATCTTATTCCTCCATTCAGGCCTCTTTTGGGCATGGATGTACACACCTTTCATCCAGGAAATTGAAATGGACGGCAAGAAATTAGTTAGTGCACTCCACATGCCGTGTGGAATTTGCGCCTATATGAGGATTGGCAACGTCACTTACTGGTCGCCAAGCTCTCCGTTACAAAAGGTTGATTATTACTTTTTCCTCTTCAGAAATTACTAGCAAGAACCCAAGTGCAAAATGCAGTGGTTACCATTTTCCTCTCAAATATTATTCATAGATAACTAATTTTATATCATGTTGGAAAACCTGATGGTGATAATAATTATGGACGTACGGAGTATAATGCAGTTTTACGATTGGTTGGAGAAGTACAATAGTAAAGAATCTCCTGGATCTCAAGCTTTGAGTGAAAAGGTCCAATCTGTGAAGGAAAAATTACGTTTTAGTCTAACTTGCTAAAGTTTAACCACTTTAGTCCTGGGGACTAAAGTGGTTAAACTTTAGAAAGTTACCTTGGTCAATGACCAAAAGGGCATAACAGAGGGGACGGAGCTCCTAACTTTCCTTCTAGTTGAAGGAGATGGAGCAGTTGGTGGCTGGGGCAGTCAAGGCGCATGAAACCCTATGACTGCCCCCTTCTTCACCAATAGCTTTCTGCCCCCTTCTTCTCCGTCCGCCATGAAAGCCCCATAACTGAGCTCCAAAGACTTTCATCCAGTGGTTTTTCCAACTCCATTGAAGTTCCAAACCCAAGAAAGCTCTTGCGGCGAGCCCAGATTTCCACTTCTCCTTGTATCTGAGATGGCGGAAGTAATGGAAATGGTGGCATCCACCTCCAACAGCAACATTCCAGGCATCCAAAGTAAAGACGATGATGGTGGACAAATCGGCATAACCCAAACGGTGGTTGCAGACGAAGGTAGTGGACATACCGGCGCAACTCATACGGCGGAAAAATTGAAAGTAAGTAGGATTGTAGGAAAGCTACTCTTTTTCTTCTCATTTGATCTGTCTGGTCATTACTTGAATGTCTAAGTAGCGATGATAGGTCGAGTAGCTTAAGTTATGAACTGTAAAAGAGGTTGTGATAATCCCTATATAGATATGTTGTGATGACGAAGTTATGATTTGTATAATAGGTTGTGGTCATGTATAGATAGGTTGTGATGACTTATAGATGTGCTGTGATGGAATGTTATATTATCGCTTGTTGTGATGACATGTAACTTCAGTTGTTATGTCTATTAGCTTCAGTTGTGATGAATGTTGTGATTCAGTTGTGTTGGATTATAATTTGGTTGTGATTGTTGTAATTAATGTTGTGATGACTGTTGGCATGAGTTGTGATGCTATGTTGTGATAGCGCTGCTATGTAAGTTGTGATCTATGTTGTATTCTTCTTATTTATTTTGCAACTTCAGGATGAAGCAGGCAAGCTTAAAATTTTAGTCTGCTACTGTGGGAGTATTGAATCCAGCCCTGGTGGAACTGTGAAGATAGTTGGAAGTAAAAGCACGGCGTTGTCACTAGAAGAGGATGAAACTTTGAGTTCATTTGTGAAAAAAATTGTTGATGCCTTTAACGTTCCTCCCAACAATTTAAGTGTTGCATACTTGTACCCCGATGTGTATGAGTTGACTTTCTTGATATCCGATAAGGGAATGGCTGACTTTAAAGAGTTATTCCGTGGAAGATTTTGTAAGGTGCTGGTGACCCATGATGGAGATCAACGACCATTTATGAGTTCTCAGGATAGTGTGTACGAGTGCAAGGTTAATCCTCTTCCCACCAGTGGTAGTAGTCAGCCAACACCACTACGTTCGAGAGTTTGGGATAACAACTTGGTAGGGGTTGGGCAGCATTTTAAAGACCAAGTTGAAGTTAGGAAGGCATTGAAACAGCTCTCTATTGCCAAGAACTTCTCTTTCAAGTATTTGAAGAACACGAAGCGTTGGGTTATGGCGTCATGTAGGGTTGAAGGTTGCCAGTGGAAAGTGAATATGAGCTTGGAGCAAGCTTCAAGTTTGTTTGTGGTGAATGAGTATGAAAAGCTTCATACATGTGCTGGAGGGGTAAGGAAAAAGTATCACCCTCGTGCTTCACAAAACTTGGTGTCGGAGCTCATTTCCAGTAAGATAAAAGATGCACCCTCGTATTCCACATCTGAATTGGTAAAAGATTTGCGAAATGACTATGGGTTGAGCGTCTCATATCAGAAGGCATGGCGTTCTAAGAAGGTTGCCCTTAATTCTTTGTTTGGTGATTATAAGGATTCTTACAACGACATCCCTTAGTATTGCAACAAAGTAGTGGAGACAAACCCGGGGAGTGTAGTGAAGTATGAGGTTAATTGAAGAAACAAGAAGTTTTTACGTTGCTTCATCGCGTTGAACGCATGCATTCAAGGGTTCCAACATTGTCGGCCATTGCTTTTTCTTGATGGGGCTCATCTTTATGGGAAGGCAAATGGGACTCTTCTAGCAGCCACTGCAGTTGATGGAGGTAACCACATCTTCCCCTTAGCCTATGGAGTTGTTGATAATGAAATTAAAGATAATTGGTTGTGGTTCTTACAACATGTGCGACATGTAGTTGGCTTTGCAAGGGTATTCACATTGGTATCCGATAGGGACAAAGGGCTGCTCGAAGCGGTTACAAAGGTGTTTGGGGACGGATTCCATGGCTATTGTGTGCGACACTTAGAGTGCAACTTACTGAAGACAGGTTTGAAATGGCACAAGGTTAAAGGAACAAAAAAGGCAACGAAAAAACAAATTGCGTACATGATTAATGATGTTGCAAAAGCAAGTGATATGCATGGCTATCACGTTGCATTAACTCACCTCCACAAGCATTCTAAAGTAGCATATGATTGGGTCATGGCAAATCAACCTGAGAATTGGTGCAACGCCCTCTTCCAAAGTGAGAGATATAACCACCTTTTAAATAATACTGCTAAGACTTTCAATAAATGGGTAAAGCCGGAGCGCGACATGCCAATTCTTGCTTTGCTTGATGGCATTCGGATGAAGATAATGATCAAGATGAACGAAGCGAGAAGGGCGAGTAAGAACTGGGATTCTTACCTGATTCCAGAAGTCAACGACCGGCTCAATGAACTGACCAACCAATCTTGGGGGCTATTGGTTGCAGAGAGTAATGAGAATGTGGTAGAGGTGGTTTCAGAGGAAGGACATTTAAGGATGAATCTCACTGACCTCACTTGTACTTGCATGATGTGGCAAATTGAAGGTACACCGTGTATCCACGCATGCGCTGCCATATCTGCCAATGGAGGATCACCAGCGTATGCTTGTCAAGGGGATTATTGGACTACTCAGTGCTATAAGGACACATACAGTGAAACAGTTTCCCCGATCACCCATGATGACAAGCCGGTACGTGCAGAACCACCTGTGGGAGAGCATCTCATCCTTCCACCAAAAACCAAGAGGCCAAGGGGGGAGGCCGAAGACGAAGCCCTATCCATCACAACCATTAAAACGGAAACAGAAACGTCAATTTAGATGCAGTCGTTGCAACGGCCTTGGGCACAATCGGACTTCATGCGTGCAACCAATCAACGTGGATTGAGAGAGTGCCTTTGAATTTTATTTCTATAATGAACTTAATCCCTATGATAACATTCGGTAGAACTTCATTCTTATGGCTTGTAATGATAATGTTTACATTACTTTGTAGTTTGTAGAATAAATCATATCGTAACTGCATATCGCAACGCAATCACAACTGCAACGCAACCTGCTATCACAACATGCATTAATCGCCACAACTCAATCACAAGGAATGAAGAAGCTACGGGAAATTACTGTATGTGGCAGCAACAAGCCTATCGCAATGCAATCACAACGTCAACACAACCTACTTTCACAACATATATAAGTCACCACAACTTAATCACAATGCACGAAGAAGTTACTGGAAGTTACTGTTTGTGGTAGCAGCAAGCCTATCCCAATGCAATCACAACCTCAACACAACCTTCTATCACAACATGCATAAATCGCCACAACTCAATCACAACGACTGAAGAAGCTACGGGAAATTACTGTGTGGCAACAACAAGACTATCGCAATGCAATCACAACGTCAACACAACCTGCTATCACAACATGTATAAGTCGCCACAACTTAATCACAACGCACAAAGACGTTACTGGAAGTTACTATTTGTGGCAGTAGCAAGCCTATCCCAATGCAATTACAACCTCAACACAACCTGCTATCACAACATGTATAAGTCGCCACAACTCAATCACAATGCACGAAGAAGTTACTGTTTTTGGCAGCAGCAAGCCTATCCCAATGCAATCACAACCTCAACACACAATGCACAAGTCATCACAACTCTCAAGGACACCTCCTATCACAACATGCATAATTTACCACAATTCAAAGTCATCACAACAATGCATAAGTCATCACATAATGCAATCACAACCTCAAGGCAACCCGCTATCACAACATGCATAAGTCATCACAACAATGCATAAGTCATCACAATAATGCAATCAAAACCTCAAAGTCACCACAATTCAAAGTCATCACAACAATGCATAAGTCATCATAATAATGCAATCACAACCTCACGGCAACCCGCTATCACAACATGCATAAGTCATCATAACAATGCATAAGTTATTACAATAATGCAATCACAACCTCATGGCAACCTGCTATCACAACATGCATAAGTTATTACAATTAAAAGTCATCACAACAATGCATAAGTCATCACGATAATGCAATAACAACTTCACGGCAACCCGCTATCACAACATGTATAAGTTATTACAATTCAAAGTCATCACAACAATGCATAAGTCATCACAATAATGCAATCACAACCTCACAGCAACCCGCTATCACAACATGCATAAGTTATTACAATTCAAAGTCATCACAATAATGCAATCACAACCTCACAGCAACCCACTATCATAACATGCATAAGTTATTACAATTCAAAGTCATCACAACAATGCATAAGTCATCACAATAATGCAATCACAACCTTACGACAACCCGCTATCTCAACATGCATAAGTTACCACAATTCAAAGTCATCACACAATGCACAAGTCATCACAATAATGCAATCACAACCTCACGGCAACCCGCTATCACAACATGCATAAGTTATTACAATTTAAAGTCATCACAATAATGCATAAGTCATCACAATAATGCAATCACAACCTCACGGCAACCCACTATCACAACATGCATAAGTTATTATAATTCAAAGTCATCACAACAATGCATAAGTCATCACAATAATGCAATCACAACCTCACGGCAACCCGCTATCACAACATGCATAAGTTACCACAATTCAAAGTCATCACACAATGCACAAGTCATCACAACCCTCAAGGAAACCCGCTAATCCAACATGCAATTCAAAGTCATCTCAACAATGCATAAGTCATCGCACAATGCAATCACAACCTCACGGCAACCCTCTATCACAACATGCAGAAGTCATCACAACTCAATCACAACGAATGAAAAAACTTATGTAAGTTACTGTATGTCTCAGTAGCAAGTCTATCGCATTGCAATCACAACCTCAACACAACCTGCTATTACAGCATGCATCAGTGACCACAACTCAATCACAACGAATGAGGAAGCTACTGAAAGTTACTATATGGGGCAGCTGCAATTCTATCGCAATGAAATCACAACCTAAACACAACCTGCTATCACAACATGCATAAGTCACCACAACTCAATCACAACTATGCATAAGTCACAAGAAATTACTATATGTGGTACCAGCAAGCCTGTCGCAATGCAATCACAACCTTAACACAACCTGCTATCACAACATGTATAAATCGCCACAACTCAAAGTCATCACGAATTAAGGTGTTGAAAGTCTATCACAACTTAATCACAATATCATGTGTCGTCAAACCCAAAATATATCACAACCTACACCACCAATCTTACACAACCTCATATATCCATCACAAGTTACATCACCAGCATAATGTCAAATATAACCTCGCCATACTAACATCACATATTCATATCAAAACGAATCAAGTCTATCACACAATTGGTACATAGCCCTCGATCTTGGAGACTACGTACCACACTAACCATTTTCTAAACTTTTTGACGTTGAACCTTTGAAGCTCATCGTCGAGCGCCTTCTTCAACAAATAGTAGCACATGAAAACCCCACAATCATCACT
Source organism: Houttuynia cordata (assembly GCA_039654745.1). NCBI lineage: Eukaryota > Viridiplantae > Streptophyta > Magnoliopsida > Piperales > Saururaceae > Houttuynia > Houttuynia cordata. Next base: position 1,727,909 of record CM077503.1, read on the forward strand.
GTTGCACTGGGTCTCGGGAACCTCCACCACTTTTGTCTTCCATTTTTCCCATGCTCCTTCCTCAAAATCGACTTTCATGACATATTTAGAATGCCGCCTCATAGCCTTGAAGAACAAGTTGATTTCATTAGCAACATTGGGTCTAGTATTCATACTATCATATATAAAAGCTTTCTTTTGCTTAACCTGAATTCTATCAAGCACCAATGTCTGTCTTTAAGCACAGGCAGCATCCACTTCTTGCAGCGTAATGCATTATACCCATTTGGTCCTCTCAACCCTGCACTCACCTCCCGATGCCACTCTCTTGCAGGGTACAACGCTTCTGTATCGCCATCCAGATCGGGATGCGCACGCCTCCAATCTTCATACTTTTTCTCTTCTGTTGTGCAGAAAGACTGCATAAACGACATTATGTCAGTTAGTCCACATCACAACATATGTAAACATGGCTAGAAGAAATAATCACTGTCACACAACTAACATCACAACCTATGCATAAAGGGTCACAACCTGAACTACAAGATATAATCATAGCTACACAACTAACATCACAACATCACAACTAATATTGATCATCAGAATATGATATCACAACCTATGCATAGAGACTAAGCTTCACAACATTTAATAGTGATGAAATAGATAAATAATGAAAGTAACTTACAATCCAATGGGGGCAAAAAATGTGAATAGTGGGGTTTCCATCTCCATTCAAATCCTTCATGGCCAAGTCAGTCACATCGCTGCGAACTAATGCTACAAATGCATCGACATAAAAATTGTCAACCCACCCAGGGGTAGCACCTTCATCTTTAGGTGCCACTCCCGGGAACCCCGACCACCTAAGGCTTTGGAGGTGGAAGACCTTCACTTGAATCCCACAAGCAAGACCAACATTTATAGTGTTGCCCATGTCTCCTCCATTTGGAGGTGGGATCGTCCAAACATGGTCAACCATCGCCTCTTCCGCTGTGGCGAGTGGGAAGTCCTCATACTCATCCCCCTCCCTGTGATTTTTTCTGATAGCATTGGGGACGTAGTAGGGTGATCTATGATGTGCTCCGGCAACGGAGCGAGTGGCATGGTTATCAACTAAGGGGGAGACAACAATTGAACTATCTTGTGTCTTCTCCCCCTCCACACGTGCTAACAAGGCATCCTGCGACATATGAAATAAAAATGGTTACTCACAACAACAAGCATTTAACCAAACACAACCTATCTATAATTCATCACAACAAGTAGCAGAAGAATAAACTTACCATAAGAGACTTAAGGTCGAGGACTGGAATCAACTTGGGGAGAGCAAGTGTCAAATCAGATGCGATGGAGATGACAGAGGGTTCTTTCGCAAATGCACTTCTTGGTTCTCCTCCTTCAACATGAGTGGAATTGAGGGAGATGACTGAGAGGTCCCTATTATGAGGGACTCGTGAGTCTTCCAACTGGGCTGCAAGGAGATCATCTATTGTGTGAGCAGGTGCAACACTGTCGGCCCTATTGGTCGGAGTAGCATTAGGCGAGGAGGCACAGTCTTCCTCATCATTATCATCCCCAAATGGAAGCTTCCGTGGTTTGAACGGTGATGTCTTTTTAGCTTGTGTTTTGAACCTCTTGGAAGCAGGGATTGCGGGGGACTCTAGGTCCTCAACAGGGCTCCTTGCAAGGGGGACTTTGCCTCGTGTGGACTTGTCTACCATATCATGTGCATCTCCTCCTACCACTTCATGGGCCTCTTCTTGTTGGTCTTCTTCTCCAGGCACTTGTTGTTGTGCCTCTTCAGTCCGATCCTTTTCCTCTTCTCTTCTACAACTCACAACTTTCTTTAACTTTCTCATCTCCACTTCCAATACACGGCACCTATGATTTGCCGACATTATTTCCCTCTCCAGTCTGTTCTTCATCACATTTACATTGTTCTTCATCACATTTACATCCTTGCGCAAACCCTTGTTGACTTCATACATTTGCATATTGGTCAACATCAAGCTATTCACAAGGTTGGACAAGCTTTCAAGAGTGGCAGGTCTGCTCTCCAGTAGCCTGCGAACTTCTACAATGAAGACAACATGACAAAGATTACAACCTAATTTCGACATAGATTACAACTGAAAGAAATATCATCACAACTCAATCCCAACCTTTATCAAATCATCCAGTTACACCATCATAACCTACATTTACACTATTACAACACAATATACGACATCTAACACAACCTAAGTAAAAGCACAACCACTAGCACAACTTCATATGGGATCTATCACAACCTACAAATATAGCATCACAAGTCAATGTCCGAATCTGTATATAAGCTATCACAACCTACATTTTCACGACATATCACAACTAAAAGATATATCATCCCAACGCCAATCACAACCTCATGCATAAGCCATCACAACCTACATTTACACCATCACAATGCAATATACGATATACAAACATCAGTTTCTTCACATATTGGACACAACCACTATCACAACCTAGAGAGATATTATCACAACTCAATATGAGATCTAACACAACCTACAAATATAGCACCACAACTGAATGTCCGACTTTGCATATAATCCATCACAACATTATAAGGGCTATCATAACCTACATTTACAGCAGCAAAACGCAATATACGATATCTAACATAACCTATGTATAAAAAAACACAACCGGGTCACAATCAAGTACCTTCGACATAAGCATCACCAGCTTGCTCATTGGTAGCTTGTCGTCTCCGTTTGCTGCCACGCTATTGGATGTCTTCCGATTGAGTATTTGAGCCACTGTTGGGCCCCTCATTTGAAGGCTTCACTCCGGCACGGCTCCTAAGAGCCTCCTCCACTGGTGCCTCAGCTACCCTCTTCGCCTTGCTCTTCTTTCTTTGCTGCCTCTTGCGAGGTAGCTCATCAGCCTTGTGGCATCCTTCCTCGATGTCCCCTGCCATATCCTGCCCCATGATGAACAAGTCTGATGCTTGTTCATCCTCGGTGAAGACAATCTCCACAGCCAAGCCCTCTGTATCCAAGGCCATACCAGCCTCGTATGTGTCAGGGGCAACGTTGACACTCCACCTCTTTAACCTGGGTGATTGATCCTCTTCCTTATCTGATTGTATCAACCACCCAAAGTCTCTAAACTTGGCCTCAGCCAATTCAAAAAACCAAACATGTACATGTGAAACATTCAAGTCAATTGTAATAGCAACTGTTAGTGTCCTCACAACCTAATATAATTAACCACAACTTATAATGGTGAACACAAGGCATAAGATACAACGTACCTGTAAAACAGCTCCACAACCAAACAAATTATATCAATCTTTCCTCTCCTCCCTATCCTCATAGGCGTTACTAACGCCATTCCGCAATGCATTGTAGACATCCCTAGCCCAGGGATATGCATCAAAGGTGGCAAGGTTGGACTCATCTATCATTGCCCAAAACTTGCCGTCAACCACATCCCCTGGCCTAGGTAGGAGGAAGACAACAATGCAGTATAGCAAGGCCAACCTGCCCTATAATTTACCTTCAACTTCTTGTTGTTAAACTTTTCCTTTATCATTTTTGCGGTAATCTTACTTACTCTCACCCTAGGAAACATCCTCTCCTGGAAGGTGGGGCCCTTTGTGTGCTGCGATGATTTCCTTCTGACTAGAAATCCATCATGCAGTGGCAACTGCAGTATCATACTGACGTCTATCGGCTTCAGAGTGGCTGACCGCCTGCCGATTCTGAAAGTTAAGCCGCTTATCCTCCTGGCCAGCATGTGGCCAATTAGACGATGACAGACCATTGTGTCTGTCATCTCAAAGAAAACTTTGAAACAAGTTTTCATTACTTGCTCATGGACCCCTCCCTTCAAATCCGGGATGAGGTTCAGCACTTTTGAAGTTGAGCATCTACACTCAACTCTCCCAATCTGTAAAATGTAATGAATGCAATATTAAGTACACATGAAGCACAACCAAATACATTTAGGGAATAAACACAAGTTCATCGCAACCATAACACAACTACAGCACAATGTCAACACAACCATCATATAACCGATGCATCCCAACCCTACAAAAGCACTATCATAATGTCACCAAATTCCATCACAGCTCATGACCAACACAAGGCCCTCAACTTTTTCATCACAAATTCTACACAACTACTACATATTTTCATCACAACCATAACCACATTCATCAAAACTTAAAAGGAGTTGAACATACAAGCACATCTCAATCTATCACAACTTGTTAAACATCATAAAATAAACACATGCAACTCAATACAACCATTACTCTTGTCCATCACAACCCTACAGAAAAACCATCATAACATCACCAAATCCATCAGAGCTCATGACCAACAACCCCAGCCCTCAACTTTAGCCATCTCAGGTTGTATACAACTGTTACACGTTTCCATCCCAACCATAAATGTATTCATGAAAGTTGAACATACAAACACCTCGCAAGCTATCACAACCTATTAATATCATAAAACAAACACATGCAACCCAACACAACTACAGCACAATGTCAACACAACCATCATATAACTGATGCATCCCAACCCTACAAAAGAACTATCACAATGTCACCAAAATCCATCACAACTCATGACCAACGCAAGGCCCTCAACTTTCCCATCACAAGTTCTACATAACTACTACACGTTTCCATCCCAACCATAAATGCATTCATGAAAGCAGTTGAACATACAGACATCTCGCAAGCTATCACAACCCTATTAAGGGGCCGTTTGGGGCGTGATTATTACAAAAATATCCAGACTGGATATTGGATATATACTGTAGCATCCATGTGGATTTTTACATCCAGCTGAAACACTATCCAGATGCTACAGTGTAGCAAAACATCCCATCTGGATGTTTTGCTTTTAATCACGCCCCAAACGGCCCCTAAACATCATAAAACAAACACATGTAACCCAACACAACCCATTAAGAAATATTATACAATACATGAAACCCTCGACATGCACAAGCCAAGAGCAAGAAAAACATCAAACAATTATGAAAAGAAATATCTTTTACTTAAAAAAAGGGTCTTTGTACTGACTTCGTCTTGCCGATCGGAAGTAGAAGCTTCTGCCATTGAGGGCACCGTTATGAGGGGAGAGCTACTCCGCTGGGGAGAAAACGAGGGAAGAGCGCCGCTGGTAAGGGAGACAACGAAGGACAGCGCCGTCGCGAGGGGAGAGCGTTAGGGGACACCGGCGCCGCAAGGGGAGAGGGCAAGGGGACACCGCCGCCACGAGGGGTGAGAGCCGCTATGACACGAAGGTCGCCGCCGTGAAACGGGTGCGCCGAGGAGGGTTGCGATGTGAAGGGGAGCGCCGCCGGCACTGAGGGACGTCGCTGCCGTGAGACGAGGGAGGTCGCCGCGAGGAGGCGGTCTAGACTTGCGAGATGGTTGGGACGCGAAAGGGAAAAAGCAGTTTAAGTTGTGATGGAGAAACATGAGGTTTTGACTTTAAAAACCATGTGGACAGTTTTTTATTTTTGAAATCACGTGGGTTAAGACGTGGAAAAGGACGTTCAAACGGCGTTAATGACGCCATTTGGTGGGCAGCTACGTTGTTCCACGCGCCGAAGGGTAATTTTGTCATTTTTAATAAAATTGAGTATGTCGGAGCTCGTGCGGGACTGAAATGGATATAAAATTCTGGGTACTTTGTACCAAAGTGGATACCATATTTTCCCCTTTGTACTACTTTGGTTAAAATTCACCTACTTGGACTAAAATGTAAACCACCCGTCTGTGAATGATTTGAGTAGGTTTAATCCATGCACCTTATGCTCTAATTTTAAGGAGAAAACACGAAAAGAAAAAACTACGAAAACGCACAGCCTAGGCATCTTTGATCCTTCAGATTCTCATGCGACTGCCCAGCACTCTCTCACATGGCCACAGTTTGTTTGAAAATGGCCAAAGAAACAGACTACCATTGCCTATTTTTCTTTTATAAGTGACTACCATTACTTTCTTACATCGCCCTTTGAGTACCTACAATATTTCATGGGAATAAAAAAAAAACAAACTAATATCAATCATTTCTGCATATGTCCATTAAAAGCCAAGGTTAATAAGTCTCCTATCCTCACATTATTTAATATTGTCCGACACACTAAGCCATTCCTCCCTCCATGCACCTAGAATGCACTAATAAGCAGAAAAGAGCAGTTTACAGGTCAAAGCTCCCCATGGACGTTCTCATTAATCAAGGAAAAAGCAACTAAGAAGAAGATAATTACATATAAGCTTAGGAGCAGCAACCTACTACAGTAGCCTCTCCAGCTTACTTGCTCCCTCTTATCAACAATTTACTCGACTCAGAGACGACAAAGTGCAGAGCTTCACCAAACTCTCCGCGACTATGGAGATGTCCATTCATGGAAATGACAAATTGATCCCTTTGTGGGTGTCCAGTTCCCACAACCAAAAAAATAATTTCCATGCATTGGGCCAGGGTTTCTTTCCATTCTTTTAATGCTCCTTACTCCACAGGAACAGTAAATCGGGCCCTCCTTTTCGATAGGGTCCATATGATGGGAAAAATTTGGCGGCAATGGTTGCTTTGGACTGAAATGGCAAGGAGTGGTGGTGCCGGTGGGTGGTTTTTCTGGGTAATCTTGCCAAAGTAATGTGTTGGTTATGGAAAACCTGAAGCCCCGATGCATGAGATAGGTTAATAGATGGGCGGTGTTTAAGGCATCATCAAGCCCACAGTGAGCACGGCCCTCCCATGTCAGGCCAGCTTTTTGCACTGCCTCCTTCAAGTTGCAGCGCAGTCCAAATACCTCCTGAAATGGAACCTTCAAATTGATCCACCTGGGAACCAGTTCGTAAATACTATTAGATCTCATGGCGAAGTATGTCTAGTCACAGTTCGAGGTAAAAGAACATCATAAAATTTAACCTCCACAGTAAACATTATTAAGCTACACACTAACATTCGTTTAACATATTCCAAAATAAATAAAACAGAAGGTAAAATTGATTTACTCAGACATATGCATGATCAAATCTGAATATTTGAATGCAGTAGTAGTAGTAGATCATGAAGACAATTATGACAAGGAGCTACAGAAGGGACTTCAATCCCAGAGCCTTTAAAATGTCAACATAGTCTAGCCGGTGAAAAGTAAAATTGCCTTGCATCAAATAATAAATCAATAAAGAATTAACAAACATACAACACACCATAGGTACTTCTGAATTGAAATAAAACTTAAAGATGGGCGTCATGTGAAGTTTTGAAACATCATAAGAGTTCTGTGCATTCTTGCAATACATCATGGGGGTAAAATGCAATTAAACCCCTAAAATAATGCTCCCTCCGTCAGGAATTAGACTTAACCCCTAAAATAATACTTCCTCCGACGTGAAATAGTATTAACATTTGGTTTTCCAAAGAGCTTCCTCCGCCAGAGAGTGGAGAAGGGGAGAAGCGCCTCGACGTAGGACAAAGCCAAGCCTAAAAGATCGACTTGGCACAGGAGGCCAAGCATTCGAAGGAGATTTAAGGAATTCTGGGAGGTCGTGCTGGCTACAAGACTAGGACTACAAGAAGCAAAGCTTTTAGACTCGACAAGTTGCTTATAGAATGCCAACTACTAATGCTGGATGGAGGGAGTAAATCAACAACTGCTCCCGAATGCAATTTGCAATCAAAAGAATACATAATGCTAAGTTACTATGTTCATGCAAAAGATAGAATGGTTCATGCAATTCGCAACATCTTGTTTCCACCCACTTCAGTCATTGCAGAATCGTTCTTCGCTTTCGTTTCTCTAGTAAACAGATGAAGTACTATGATAAAATATAAGAAATAAAGATGGTCTTAGTATCAAAAGTTAACCAGCTGCTCCTCAAGAATATTTACCTGTTAAAATATGGTGGCTTTCTGATTCTCTTAAATCTGCACTCAGATTCTAACATCACCCTACAATCCCAGTTAGACCATGTCACGATGGCAAAATTTTGCTGCTTTACACCTTTCTCTTCCAGCCATTTGTCATGCATAAGCAGTGCATCACTAAGAGACATGCCTTTGTCAACCTGTAATTGCATAGGAAACATAAGGTTAAAAAAATATAATTCGTATACAACAGTTACTTATCAGAAGTACAAGCATATATCTCACTTGCATAACAGATTACATAGCACCATAGAGGTCGCTTTTCTCATCCAAGTTCTAATGCATTTATAATCCATAACCAAATTTATGTCAATACCAACAATTTCTAACAAACAGATCTTACACTGAGAACTATGAGTCTCACATATGAGTGCAACCATTTAACACTAAACACTACCCAGTCCACATCAGTGCAGGTATGTGGAACATCAAAGGAATGATAATTAAAATGCTATTCAACGTAGATTCTCATGTAGGGCATGTAATAGTCATATTTGCATATGGCTGAAGAATATCAGGCAAATATTTTTATTATCCATTAGGGCATTTTCAAATTTTAAAAAAAATCAGGGGTATTTTGTAGTTTGATAAATGCATAGACGGTCCCAGCAACTCCATAATGGAATTTAATTTTAAGGAAAGTAGTAATATAGGCAGAACCTTAGTTTAAATGGATGAGCAAGAAGTGCCAAGGTCTCAGCTATTTAGGATCCATTATCTACAAAGAGGAAGATATGGCTAATGATGTGCTACATAGGATAAATGTGGGATGGGTAAAGTAAAGGGAGGCCTCAGGAGTTCTGTGTGATGGGTGCGTTCCAAACAAGCTCAAAGGCAGGTTCTATAAGAGCCATTAGGCTCCAAAGAAAAGTCATACAAATTAACTAAATGTGGCCGAAATCAGATCGCTAAGGTGGATGTGTGGGATAAGTAGGAAAGATAGGATTAATAAAGAACATGTTTGGGAGAACTTTGGGGTAGCACCTTTAGATGAGAAGCTTAAGGAGTGAATGGGCAGGTAAGAAGATCAGAAGGATGCATGTATAAGGATGCATGTATAAGATGCCAAAAGAGAAAAAAAAAACTAAGAGAACTTGGATGGTAGAAATAAAAGGGTATGGCTTTCTTATCTCTTACAAAAGAGCACAAAATAGGGAAGAATGGAGGCATAAGATCCATGTCGCGAACCTCCAATTGTAGGGGAAAGAGCTACTTGATTATGATTATGTTAATCTTTTCTAATTACTCTTTCTGCTCCAATAATTAGAAACAAAACTTTCTGCTTAATTGTAGTCTCTTTTTTGAGGTATTAAAAAGGAGGGTCCATTCTCTTTAAAGTGAATTTGTATTTAAAGGGTAACTTCTATATGTTTGGTTGTAGCGGAACGCTCTAAATAAGGGGCCGTTTGGGGCGTGATTAAAAGCAAAACATCCAGTGGATGTTTTGCTATACTGTAGCATTCATGTTTTTTCCACTTTCAACTGAAACACCTCAGTTCGTGTTTCACGCTGGATAGTGAAAAAACCGGAATGCTACAGTAGACATGGAAAATCCACTGTGGATATTTTGGTTTTTTCACGCCCCAAACGGCCCCTAAAAGCAAAATATCCAGTGTGGATGTTTTGCTTTTAATCACGCCCCAAATGGCCCCTTAAATAAAAAAAGCATTCCTAAGACATAGGCAGAACTGTTACTTTAAACAAATTTTCTTCTTTTTGATTTTGCAAGTATCTTCTCCTACTTTTCTTCAGTTTCTTTGTTCAATCCACCTGCAACTTTCAACTCTATTTGCTGCGTCTGCAATTATTTGATTGGATAAACAATCCATTATCCTGTAGCAATATTTATCATGCTACCCATTACAACCAGGAATCAATTCCCACGAGTTCTGTTTCCACCAGATCCATATTTCACAAAAACATGATAACTAGTTCCAGTTCCTGGAATACACAAATACAGGAACAACAGCCATTGCCTCCAAAAAATAAGAAAAAAAAATCAATCTTCCAAACTGCATTACATTATTAGGATTCATTCAAATAGCCTACCGCAATGTGAACTTGGTAGCTAATAAGCATATTGACAGGGCACAATCCAGTTGCCACAAATAAAACATTTTCCTTTAGACTAATAATGTAAAATGTTTTCTTATGCACATCTGTCAAAGTGAAGATGTCAATTATTAGATAATCAAGGGCTCTATTCTAACACATACAATGAACAACTAGCATAAGAATAACCAAAGGCCTAGACTAAAGTTATAGAATACCTGGGATTGCTGTATGCCTGTGAGCTCCTTGCAGAAGTCAGTCAAAAGTCGGTGATGTGATGGTCGTATATATTCTCGAAATTGATCTACCACCTTCCCTGTAGCACTGTTCACTATCACTGCTGGGAACTCAATAATTTCTTGTGGATAAGGAATTCGTTCCTTATCACATGTTGCTTCAAAGTCAATTACCACAAAATATTGAAAATCTTGAAGCTGGAAGTTGCATGGATAAGTCTGAGGAAGCATCTTAACGGGCATGTACGCAAATTGATTTTCCACATAAAAAGGATGATCCCTATTCATTGGGTAAAAGTGATTTTCATGGTTGTTCCAATGGAATTGTTGCATTTTCTGGAACTCAGGGTAATAAATGGGAGGCCAAATACCGACGTTCAGCTGATAATAATGCCTGTAAAAGCTTTCATCAGGTGTAAAAGTTCCATTTCGCATGAACATATCAGCTTCTCCAACACCATCCTCATGAAGATTCTTTTCTTCTTTCACCTCCGTATCACCTTTCCAGGGGTTCTCACTATCATGAATATTGAAGTGAAATGCCTTAGTTTGCGGGCATCTCAAGGATGCCTCATGGCTCTTTTGCATTGTTTCTGCATACAAAAACATCAGAGTTAGAGAAGCCCAGATATCCAAGGTAAGATAGGTCACCAACAAAAGCATGAGTTCTTCTCTCTCTCTAAGAGTCATAGGCGCACGAATATTGCTTAACTGAAAAATTCTACTACATATCAGAAATTCTTTGTGCAATACATCACAGTCTGAAGCAAAACCCCATACCCCTCCTTTCCAGCACAAACGCTTGTAACGTAATAGACACCCAAGACTCGTAACATTGCAATACTTTAAAATGAAAAAAAAAACATCCAGACTAATTTTGGCGACTACATATAGACTAGTTCACTATGAGAAAAGCAGTCGCACAATCATTTAAAAAGAAACCGAGGGACTCTATAAAAATTCTAGTACTTCAAAAAACCATTCCATAAGAACAAAAGATAAAAATTAAGGAAAGTAACTTCATCAATTGAAAGCAAGCATTTGACTGCTTATCACACTCATAAAACATTCAACTTCATCTTTCGAACTCTACTCCACTACCAGTGTCTACTGTCTACCTCTAGAGGCCTCCAACTAAGTTCATCGAAATGAAATCGAAAAAAACTTTCCAGCTCACTTTTCACAATGACGATTCAAATTTTATAAATCCATAGCCATGCATGGCATTGCCAGCAGCATAATTTAATTTAATCTTTTTCAGATAAAAAAGAGAATTAAAAAATCCATATACGGAAATTATATCCTAAACTCAGTTACATCTTTCTGCTTTCCAACATTACAAATCAAGACAACTAAACTAACCCAACCAAAGTGGAGCAATGGACAATTCAAACCAAAATCTTCTAGCGTCTTCTGTCTGCCTCTACAGGCATCAAACTAAGTTCATCAAAATAAAGCCGAAAAAAACTTGCCAGTTCACACTTCACACAAAAGTTTCAAATAGTATAAATCCATAGCCACATATGGCATTACCGCAAAATTTTATTTTATTTTCCCAGAGAGAGAGAGAGAACAAAATAAATTCCATATATGGAAAGTATACACTAAAGACCAATTACAAACCTAATTCATATACATCTTCCTGTTTTCTCTGCCACATATCAACACAAGATCACAATTCACAACTAAATTAAGCCAACCACAGTTCAACAATGGACAATTCAAACCAAAATCTCCAACCAAAACTCAAAACTCATAAACTACCAAATCCTTCCAGTACACACTTCAACGGAGTTTCAAATTATACAAATCCACAGACACGCATGGCATTGCCACCAGAATTTAATTTTTTCTTAAAAAAAATAGAGAAAAAACCCGAAAACAGTACATCATGAACAGGGCAGGACTACTACAAACCTAAACTCATATACATCTTCCCACTTCCCTCCACCACAAATCAACACAAAGATCACAAGTTTACAACAAAATTAACAAAACCAAAGTGCAGCAATGCAAAATCTTCCAACAAAATCCATAACACATAAACTATGAAGCTCTTCCCGTTCGCACTTCGCATGAAGTTTCAAATTTTATAAATTCACAGCCACGCATGGCATTGCCACCAGAATTTAATTTCGTCTCCAAAAAAAAAATTCCATATATGGAAATTACATCCTAAACAGGACAGCACTACTACAAACCTAAAATCATACACACCTCCCTACTTCCCACCATATACAAACACAAAGATCAACAATTCACAACTAAATTAACCCAACCAAAGTGCAGCAATGTCCAATTCATACCAAAATCTTCCATTAAAACCCACCCAAACAACCAAATTCTTCCAACCGAATGAAAGTTGGCAGAAACCAACAACAAAAAAAGAGTCAATTAAACAGCAAGCACCTTTAGGTTCCTGATCAATCATAATACCGCAAGTCGTCACGATCCAAGTTGTTGGTGATGATCAAACAGAAACTCCTCCTCCCGGCATTCTCCAGCCTGAAACCGATCCAATTGGCAAAACCAAGCAACCCATGTCATCAAAAAGTCCAATCTTTGAGTCTCAAACTTATACTAATTCAAGTAATTTCCATGTTGGAGCAGAACAGGAAAAGGGTTCGGTTACCTACATGGCTTTGGGGAGGCAAAGACTCTGCGCTGCCCCTCTGGACTGGCACGGGTTCGTTTCTTCATATCCCGGATTTTACTGACTCGGACCGGAATGGGGTCGAACCGGATTGGGCGACTGGTTCTGTGTGATTAACCTTCCTTTTTGGGTGAGGGTAGTGTGAGACGCTTCTGAGACGGTTGGGTGGCTGGCGTGGGTCCCGCGGCAAACCTCTTTCACCGTGACGTACGCCGCAAGGTAAAAGCTTTTATAGGTTAAATGAGTATTTTATACCCCTTTTTGGTTGGGCGTGGACGTGGGTAAGCCATGTCCGTAGCCGTCCGTTTACACACGAACAAGCACATATGTCCGTTCACATGTGTTTGTGATGGATACGGACGGGGATGGACAAACGAGAGGAAAGAATCAAACGGTAGATCGGGCGGTGGCCGAGGTTGAAAATGGCGTATCGAGTTGAGGTCGAAGTCGGAAACAAGAGGCTAAGGCCAGACAATGGTGGCCAAAGCTAAGGCAAGTGAGAAATCATTAGGTGCAATAGCCTGACCATGTCAATTGTATGTCAGGGTGACAGGGAGTTGTCGATGTTCGGAACTGACAACGCACGCACTTTATGTGTGCGCTACAATTGTTTGGCAATAAAACAGGTTAGCGCACGTGTAAAGGAGTGTGTCGCATGGCACCCTTGGAGTATTGTGCTAAGAACACCCAATAATTTTAGGTAATTAGCTAAAAGAGCTTGGAAAGAAGAAATAGATGAGGGACAAGCAACAGTATTTTAGCGAATGCGGACAAGCAGCCGTCTGCACTAGCGGACAGACAAAAGAAAAATGTCCGTTGTTAACGGACACGGACGAACACCGACGTTCGAGGACAAACGGGCGCCGTTTATCCCTCTCCCGTTTGGCCGTTAGAATGACCATTATACTGCCGCCCTCTCGGCCTTCACCCTCGGCGGTGGTTCGAGCGGCCATTGCCGGCACGGAGACGGTCGGAAGCAACGCCGGAGAGTGCTGCACTGGAGAGGCACTTTGATTGGCTCTGGTGGCGGGGTGGTGAGAGATGCCTCACAAGAGGAAGCCGATGACGGCGTTGCTTGTGTTCACGGGAGTGAACGTGCTTCTGGTGTCGACCATCACCCCAGTCTACGATTTCGTCTGCTTCCATCCCTACTGGGAAAGAAGGGTATGCTGTCTCTGGAACTTTCTTTTCTTTGTCTTCGAGTATGAAAAAAATGAGTTCTTTGGATCAGGTATGGTCTGGTAATGGTGCTTGGATTAAGTGATTGGCTATATGGTTTGTTCCGATGATTGCATCTTTTTTCTTGTGATGCTTATGGAACTTCTGTGAAAAAGTAGTGATTTTCAGGCCTTTCTGCAAGTTTGTGAGTGTGCTGGGTTTTGAGAGGATGGTGGATAGGATTGATTTACAAAGAGAACAAACTTAAAGTACCACTATGGGTTTGTTGGTGTTTTCTTATAGAATAATGAAGTTACAATCAAGGGTGTTCAATAGAGTTGTAGTGCTTCTACATAAGCATTCAAATATTGGTTAGAAGCCAGTTCCTACATCCCGCTTTCACTTTCTGCTCCTAAAGTCCTAAGACTACCTCACCATTGCAGAAAGAATGGAAAGGATAATGCCATTCAGGATTCTTTAATCGTCCTTACTAACTGGGATTTTTGCGAGAAGTCTGAGGTGTTCATGTTGTCATAAAATTGGCATAGTCAATTCTTTTTATGATTGAATGCCTTGGCTGTATGAAGAAGTATTTGATTTCTTATGCAGGATGCAACAATAGCTATTTATTGGGTTAACATTTCAAGGTCTTTCTAGTTTCTTAAGGTTGAAATGGTGCGTGTAATGCTTTTGGGACTTTTTGTGTAGGATTAACATTTCAAGGTCTTTCTAGTTTCTGCAAGTTTTAGTATGTCAGATTTGAGGGGAAAGTGGATAGAATGACTTAGAAAGAGAACAACTTGGAGAATTACCATACTTTAGTGATCAAACTCTATCAGTATTTTCTTAACACATGCAAGGGTTGCATAATCATTCAATTAGAAAACTGAGGTCACCATGTTACTCAATTGGTCAAATGACAATAGAGACTAGGTGCTGAAAGCCATTTCCTACCTCCCACTTCCATTTTCTGCCCTTAAGACTAATTAATACATTCAGGAGAGGAAAAGCTGTTGAAGTTGTTGGAAAACATGATTTTAATGTGTGATCTTTTGGCTATTGAAACCTATTTCTTTATTTCTTTTTTGTTTTGTTTTGCTAGCATAACTTTTCAATATCAATGTATTATTTTCCAATATTATATTCCCTCCGTTCCAAAATACTATGTACATTTGGAAATATTCACTGTTCCAAAATATTGTGTACATTTTGCCAATTCACGCGACTTCCTCTTTCCAAAATTGGAGGAGACGTGGAAAGATTGACTTGAACTTGGTTCGTGAACGAGCGTACGAGTTGGACCAGATTTCAGGGAAAAGGAGTCATGTGACTTCCTTGTGGGCTTCATGGTTCAATAAAAATTAAAATTTTCTCAAATGTACACAGTATTTTGGAACGGAGGGAGTATAAGGAAACATACTTTAGTTTGCTTATATGTTGGATTTTACAGAGAGAAAGTCGACGTCAAGAACAGGAAGCTGCAGCTTTGAAAGGCTCTGGACCAACTTGAATTCAGGTGAACTTCCTATGTGGTGATATTCTTTCTGCCACTAAAATATATTTGATGGCATATTTTTTGTGTGTTTTCGTCACTTTTATTTCTTTTAAGCATTTTTTTGTACATATGGAAGATCCCACCTACCAGATCCCAACTCCTTCTTTCCCTCAAAAGTGCCACAGGCCCGGATTGAAACTGGGATCTCTTCCCTCGACAGGGGAAGATCAAAACCACCACGCGAGTGAGTGGAGTGGCAACATTTATTGCTGGCATTAAAAGACTCAAGTTTAAAGAGAAAATGAAACAAATTAGGTAATCATGTGTGAGTTTCTGCAAAGAAAAATTCTGAGGCTGGCGAGGGTAGTCTTGTTCCTTCATTCTAGCATGTTTGTATCATTTCTTTTTTAAGAGATGGCTTAACCATATCTTTTTATATTAGTTCCTTCCTCCTCTCTCTCTTTCTCTCTCTTTTGACCCTTTCGACTTTCATTGTCTCTAACCTTTTCCTATTGAGTCATCTTCATCTTCTTTGTATGATACATATTATAACATTGTATCCCAACTAGAGGTGTTATTCTAGGTTCTCTTTAATAATACTCACCACTAGTCCAGTTTCTTTTTCTCACATATCTTGGTCGGCCTTGCTAGGCGTAGATCCCCCATATACTTCCACACTTGAACAGGAATATGCTATCTGGTCTCAAAGGTTTTTTGTTCCATATCTTTGTAGGAAGCTTCTACTTGCTCTATTTTTTTTTACTTCCTCTATTTTAAATACCGTAATAGACTGCTTGAATTGGAAATACCCTCATAGTTTCTCCTTCATTTCCTCGTCTATTAGTGATACCTCTTGAAACAAAACTGAATTAAAATTTTCCTTTTGATCTTTCTTTAATTTCCTCATCTTTACTAGTACCCCTTGAAACAAGATCTATGTTGTTTTATACTTGTAGGTCTCTTGGTCGAATGGTTTTCTTGTTTTTGAAACAATGCCATTTTGGTCGTAGAGTATTCTTCTTTATCCTTTTATTTTATTTCTAACTCCAATATAAATTGCAAGTAAGCCTTTTCTGTGATATGTGTTCAGGCACATGGTCAAAACTACTCGTTATATGGACATATCACCATCAGACAGATATATCTACCTGAGTTTCTCACTCAACAGCCTTTCATATAGAAGCGAAAGGGGAAAGACAGGGTTATTGCACAAGGACGTAAGTATATAGATGATAACTGTGTGGAAACTTTTGTTGGAACCAATTCTTGTATGCAACACCTGTTTTGTTATTCTTAGGGTGCATTTGGAAGGTGAAAAATGGGTTTTCCATGCCTAAAAAAACTGACTTTCAGGCATAAAAGATGTAAAAACTGTTTGGATGCTAAAAGATGAAAATTGTGTCAAGGAAAGGAATCTGTCACACGTTTTCACCTTTGAGCACGAAAGATGTGAAAAAAATTGTAATCAAGTAGTGCCTTTTCCCGACTATTCGGGGTAGGTGACATGGACTTTACTCCTCTATTCAGGCCTCTTTTAGGCTACCTCTTTTGTAAGAGATAGTAAAGTCAATTTTTTTTATTAACTTCATCCAAGTTCTCTTAGGTCTCTCTCCCTCTTTTGGCATCATTTACATGCATCTCTTCTAATCTTCTTACATAGGTATCTATTAGTCTTCTTTGCATATGCTTATACCAATGTAACCTAGCACGCAACATACAGTATTGGAGGCCTTCCTCCTATAGAACTTGTATTTAAGCATTTTTGGAACACGTCTTCACACAATATTCTTGAGGCTGCTATCTATTTTACCCACCCTGCACTTATCTTATTCACCACATCACTATCAATATCCCTTCTTTATAGATGATAGATCCTTAGTAATTGAAATGATCACACTTGACACTTCTTGCTCATCTATTTCAACTAAGGTTCTACCTATAGTTTTACCTTATTTAAAATTAAATTCCATACACTTCGACTTAGTCTTACTTATTTTGAAACTTTTTGATTATAGAGCCTCCCTCTATAATACATTCAAACCTACTTTATTCTCGTTAATTAAAACTACATCATCTACAAAAAGTATACACCAAGGTACACTATCTTATAAATGACTAGTAAGTTCATCCATAACTAAAGCGAAAAGATAAAGACTTAACGATAACACAAATCAGCTAGCCTTCTTTTCGAAGTGAAAATTTCTAGGAGAGTTTTTTTTTTCAAAAAGCCATTTCAGCTACGAAACACACCATTAATTAAATCATAGCTCAATTATAGCCCTTTGTCCATTTTTTTAAAAATAAGAATGATGGCTCAAAATAGTCATGCCTATCACTATAACTCATTTCAGGTGAAACAATTGAAGCGGCCACATGCACTTAAAATGCTGAAGTTAAAGGGGAAGCCGAGTGGCAAACCCTCATGAACTTTATTTGAGGGGCATACAGAGTGTCCATTTGGTAATGCAAAGAAAGGAGCTGATGATGAGCACTATGAATTCGAAAATCCACGAAATTATTAGGCCCAACTGCACAGTTCTTCAGTGAATTTTTGCAAGTCAGTTCTGGGCCTCTGGCACCGCCCGTTTGAAATACTGTGACCCGACTAGGGGCATCACTAGGGTTGTTCACGAGTCGAGCCTAATTGAGTTTTGACTTAGTTCGACTCGAACTCGACTTCTAGAAACTTGGCTCGAGACGAGCTTAAGACATCAACAGCTTGAGCTCGGTTTGCCCTGTAATTCCTAAACTCTGGCTCGAACTCAAGCTTGACTACCCTATGCCTAAAAATAAAATGTAGGCTCGACCTCGGAGACAAACTCGACCTTAGAGACAAATTGAAGAACATTCCTTCTTCAAAGGGATACTCAAATCGATCTCGAGCTTATTCGTGAGTCGAGCTTCGAGTTAATGTGAGCCGAGTTTTCTCAAGCCAAGCCGAGTCGAATTAGAGGGTAGCTAGAGGCTCGCTTCGAAAAAAGTCGAGCCGAGTCGAGCTGGGCATGAGTCGAGCCAAATTTTGAGCCGAGTCGAATTAAATATGAAAAACTCAGAGATAACTCGACTTGTGAACACCCTTAGGCATCACCATCAAGGTGGAGAGCAGTGACTCAAAGCTTCTCAAATTAAGACGACCACATTTCCCTGGGCAATCATTGATCAAGGATCCTAGGATAGAGAATTAAAATTAGGGCTAAGTTTTTTTCACGATGGAAAAAGTTTCATTGATTAAATCATAAACTGCAAATCTAAGGGGCGGGTGGGCGATTCACACCCACTTGCCCTGTATTCCCACAAGCAGTTGCCCAACGCACGCCCTGCCACATGCACCTGGCTCATGCTAACGGGAGTCTTTTAAGATGATCAACCGGGACTAACATCCATCAACTTAAGGTTTCTTTACTTTTTGTGCTCAGCCAAAAACTATATCAATGAAAAGTATACATCAAATAATTAACAGGAGATTTTTGGTTTATTGTACCAACTAAAGCAGATAACCAACGAGGGTGTTGGTGTGATGGTCAACGAGGGTGTTGTTGTATGGTCAGGGCGTTGCCCCTTGAAGTAGGGGACCTCAGTTTGAACTCCCACTCCATTGGCCACCTATAGGAATTATATTTATGATTTAACCAGTATGTTCTGTGGGCGCACGGGAGGGAATTGGCATAAGAATATGGTGCTCTAAAAGGTCAGTTGCCCTGCCCCTTTCTAGTGGGGTCCTAAGGACTCGAACACCCCAAAAAACAAGGGTACGATTACATATGCTTTACATGCTTCCATTTATAGTGACCCCAAAGTTCCCAGTAAGATCTTTGACACAACAAACACTTTCAGCAGCTTATATGTGCCCATTGGTTTTGCTAATCTATCATTTCTTTAATATCCAAAATTGTAAAAGAATTAGACTCCAAACGGGGTTAAACAATCGACCACATAGTTAAGTATTTAAACAACTTGGTAGCTCTCAGTAATGAGCTGTGTTCTCTGTTGGTGAAGGGCCACCTGTAAGTGGCAACACATCAGCAACCTGCAATTTAAGGCGAGATTAGTTACAACCATTTTGCTCACATTGTCACAACTCTCATCTACACTAGTTTTCTTCTAGATTTACAGCAGATTCAAGAGCAAATTTTTGTAAATACAAATCTCATCCAACTTCCAAAGGTGTAAGCACTCAAAGAAAACGATGTCAACAACCAAATTTGACATTTGGCACAAAATAGATAACCCACATACTTTTCCATTTTCTTCCCTCCCCTCCCCCCCCCTCCCCCTCTCTTGTAACTCCTGTACCATTGTCTTCAATAAAGCAGCTGATAGTAACAAAACATCTAACCATGAGTAACGAACTAAAGAATTGAGGGACATATTGCACTGCATATTGTACAAGAGTCCAAACTCTAAAAATGAAATTTACACTTCAAGATCCGGCACACTAAAAAGAGAGAAATTTGGGTCGCTGCCTCCAAATTCTGATCCTCTAACATGTACGCTGAAGCAGGCTACAACAAAACAAAGTAAATCAAAGAATTACTACCTTAGAAGGGATTTTCCTAAACTTTCATTGAAGCTTAAAAACAGGCCTTAATAATAAGTTACGTTAATAAATCCCGCTCAGACAAGATCGTTGCATACCACAAACATTGCAACTTGCAATCAACTTTTATTTTTGGGTACAGCAATCAGCTCTTTTTGTTACAAGTAAAACTTGTATACTTCTAATAAAGAGCTACCTATTGTTTCTTCAGAAGGAGTAGTTTAAGATGTAGAAGATTTGGGGGGAGAACATGAAGAGGCTATGGCAACTTACCATAACGCTTTTCTATCACAAGATTCATTACTAAAGTAAAAAATTATTCTCATTTCAAGGAGCTTAATGGAAGGGTAAGTTTTCAATTCCCCTTTTTTAGAAGCCAGCCATGTAAATTTTGGTCTATTAGATATCCTTAGTATTCGAACTTCACAAACCAATGTTGTGTCATCTTCATACTTCATTTTGTAATAATCCAAAAAGAACAAAAAATGAGTAGTTTTTATTTTACTCACTTAGTTACATTCACTTTGCTTGATTTAGTTGATATTCAGAGCCATTAGTACATGGACGTTATAAAGAAAAAATAAGGGAAATTTATATAATAGGGTATAAAAAAAAAATTTAAAAATAACACACTGTAGCAAATATTTGCAAAATAGGGTATCTGACAAGCCACGCAGGCGCCCGCGTGGCGCTTGCATGGCTTTTTTTTTAAAACCAAACTAAAAGGCGTCGGTTGAACCGATGCCTCTCGGTTAAAAGAGAAAGGCGTCGGTTGAACCGACACCTTAACAGAGGCGTCGGTTCAACCGACGCCTTCTACTGCCTTATGATTTTCTGTCCCATTTTAAATAGGCACTCACTTCAACGATATATATCTCTCTCATTTCTAACCCATTTTCGCCCATTTTTTTTTCACTCTTCCTTATTTTTAGTGCTCTTTCTAGTCATTATGATATCACAAAGATATTGAGCCATCACATACCATTTATCGCAGTTTTTGTAGTATTTTTTTCGATAAATAGCATGCGATGGATCAACATCTTTGCAATATCATTATGACCAGAAAGATCATTAAAAATAAGGAAGAATGAAAAAAAATGGGCGAAAATAGATAAAGAATGAGAGAGATATGCATCATTGAAGTTATCACCCCTTTAAAATAGGCCATATTTGTTTTAGTGGGACAAACTTCAATTATACATATCTCTCTCATTCTTCATCCATTTTCGCCCCTTTTTTTTTCATTCTTCCTTATTTTTAGTGGTCTTTCTGGTGATAATGATATCGCAAAGATGTTGATCCATCGCATGCTATTTATCGAAAAAAATACTACAAAAACTATGATAAATAGTATGTGATGGCTCAACATCTTTGTGATATCATAATGACTAGAAATAGCACTAAAAATAAGGAAGAGTGAAAAAAAAATGGGCAAAAATGGGTTAGAAATGAGAGAGATATGTATCGTTGAAGTGAGTGCCTATTTAAAATGGGACGGAAAATCATTAAGGCAGTAGAAGGCGTTTGGTTTTAACCGAGACCGACGCCTTTTGGTTTGGTTTTAAAAAACAAAGCCACGCAAGCGCCCGCACCACGCGGGCGCTTGCATGGCTTGTCAGATACCCTATTTTGCAAATATTTGCTACATTGTGTTATTTTTAATTTTTTTTTTTATACCTTATTATATAAATTTCCCAAAAAATAATCATTTTTTAAGAAAAGAAAAACAGAAGTAGTGTTTGGATAGTAATTCACAGAAAATTAGCACAATACCATTTTCTATCTTGACTAAACTTTGAAGCATTGTCTCCATTTTCTTCTTCATCTCAGAACTGTCATCGACTATGGGGGCAAGGAGTGAAAGCTCCCTATGTAAGTCACGCACAAATTGGCATATTTTCTCAGCAAATTCTATCTCGCCATCTGATATCCGACCAATGGCTAATCTCATTAGCTCTCCTGTCAAATCACCAACCTAAACCAGAAGGCCAAAGAACTTCACTTCCCACAGTCATCTAAATAAACAACAAGGCACTTATTTAGGTACAAGTGGGAATTACCCCTAGGAGATAATCAATAATATTTATCTGCAATGGATCAAGAGATGGATCACTGAGTGAGAGCAGGGTTGCATTAATCTCAGCAAGCTTCAAGAGGGTACCAGTCTTACAAAAGTTACAGAAGGTCGCTGCTTCAACATATTCCTGAATCTGTGTAGACAGATAACTGTAAATAAAAGCTCAAAAACCCTCTTGTCCACAAATAAAGAATGGGGTCTAACATTGTTACCCCAGGAGAATATGCACGTCTAAGCTTCCAAAAGTCCGTCCCTTGCAGCTCATTTACTAGTTTAACAATGTATTGTTCTGTAACAGAGGCTAAATCTTTTTCAGCCTTTCCTAAAACTTCTTCTCTGTTACTTTTGCTAATTCTGTAATCGCAGAGACACAACCCAATGAATTGAAGGATTTGCAATGAAAACTAGAATTAGATATGTAACAAGACAATCTGAAAGCCAATGCAGAGAAAAATATAAACACTTCCATATATTAATAAGAATACATTGCCAACCAGAGATGCATGCTTCTGCACAAACCCATTCCACAAAAAATGCTTAACTACTTCCACATAGTATATTGAATGTGTATCTGAACGCATGCATTTTTATGCATATAACTTTTCTGCAGAAATGCATTCTCCCTTTCTCTTTCCAATTTTTTCTTGTTATATGTGTTTCCAGAGGAATCTAATGCTCAACTTATCAGAAACTAAGATGTAACATATGTTATTTTACAACACATTGTAATGTTATGCAGGAAGATATTCAGATCACTGCACTTCACACATTTCCTGTCCGAACTAATGCATAGAACTAGCTGACTCTCCCTCATAAATTTTGCAACCGGCATTTCTATATTTCCAATAATGCTCACAAAGAGCTTTTACAAAAAAATATACTGGGAGCACCACAAGAAGCACAAATACCCTCCATCACGCAGTGGTACCCCTATTTGGTTTTCTGAAATGAACTGTTTTAGTGCATTTTGAAAAATTAAAGAGGACTTTTAATATGGGACGGAAGGAGTAATATAAGAGATGCTGAGACTAAAAAGAACCGGTAATCTTAGAACAAGAGCATGACAAGATGAACAAAGAACAGGAATTAAGGGAAGATGAATAACGGTGACAGAAATAAGCTAACCTGTGCACTTGAAATATGACCTTTTTACTATTTATTGTCAAATCACGACTCGCCTTCACCACCCTCTCACGTTTATCATTCTGAAGAAGAGAAATATCACATTTGTAAATCGCATTATAAGCTCAAAATTTTACAATCAATGGAGAACAAAAGGCCACAATACCATACTGATGGCCAATCATTTTATCAGAGCATATCCTTAAGTATGGGAAATTTCAACATAGAAATAAGATATAAGAAATTCCCCAAGTAATACTACCTATGTCCCACATTAATAGCTCCACATGGAAAAATAGTCATTTTCATTGAATGGTACGTAATCACTACTTTTCACCAATTCTAAGATACCAATATAAAGCTAAAAGGAGCTATTAATATGGGACGAGGCAAGTAATATTGCTTGCTCCCATAAATCACAAAAGGGGCCAGAAATTATCTACTGCGGTACAATAAAAAATTCATCAGACTAACAAAACGAAAATAATACTCCCCCTGTATCACATTGATAGTCCGATTTGATTTTCAAAATGAACAAATTTTAGTTTACTTTGAAAAACCAAATCAGACTATTAAAATGAGACGGAGAGATAAATGATGGAGTATCATTTATGTTTAAACAAGAAACTTACCAGTTGATTGAGGTAATCAGCGTACTTCTCGAAACCTTCCCTGATGGCGCAAGCTTCCGTAGTAATCGCCCTCTGCTTCTTCGTCGTTGAGCCCAGCGCCGCCCCTTCTGCAACTACACCCAAAAACACAATCTGGCTCCAATCAAAACCGATAAGAACAGCTAAAAAGTTCGAATCTTGAAGACAAACAAAATGCAAATGAGATTGTCATTCAGGCCGGTAGCAACAGCAGCCCAGCTGTGAGACAAATCCCACACCATTTTCCATGAAACCAATATCAGTGAACATTACAGAAAATACGGAGAAAGAGAGAGGGGAGGAGGGTTGATACTGTGATGGACGCGGGAGGGTTTGGAGGCCATGAAAGAGGAGGAGAGCTTGTGGAGGAGGAGTGTGGAAGCGCACAAGCAGCGCATCTGACGACTCTTACTTTTTTTTCTCGGACACATGTAGCCTTCTTCTTTCCATTTGAAAGCTGTAAGTTTTGACAGATGTGAAACGACGAAAATGCCCTACTGATTTGGATGAATTACGTATGTGGGATGTGTGTGGACCCAGAGCTATTGGACCCACATCGAATTTTCTGTCAATGTTGCTAAATTTTGTTTATGATCATAATCCTGCAAAATCCTTTCATCATGTAAAAAGTAAATGTGTAGAGTCTCCATCCAGGCACAAGGGAGATCTTAGAACTAGGGAGTTGGGTACAATACGGCGCATGCATTTTATATGTGCGTTTTTGCTGTTTGACACCAAACTTATTGAGCAAAAGATCATAGCCCAATAATTTCTCAGAAGTAGGTGTTGTATAATGTGTGTGTTCTCCACTGCCTTCGGGCAATTGTAGCCTAACAAAAAGAATAGAGATGTAGAGGCACCCTTCCCCACTAAAAAAGCTCCTTTACTTGACCAATATTGATTGATAAGGTTTGCTTACAAGCATTACATGGAACTTACATCTGCAATTGTATAATCAAAAGGAAAAAAAATGGAACAGAGAATTCCAGCAGCAGCTTCATTAAAAGCCACCATAATTAAATATGCCACATTTCCATGGCAACCGCATTAACAGAACAAACTTGGAAAACTGCCCACAAGAATTCAGAAACAGGGAAAAGATCATAAATTGAATATTTGGGCCGGCCAGCTTCGTTTCTTGCCACTAGCGCTGATTGCAGTAATCTCCATTGATATGTCAATGCTGCGATGTTGTGCAGCTCGAGCAATGCTAATACGAGACCGAATTCTAGCAGCGGGGTGGACATTGGTCCCAATTGCAGCATCTTCATTAGAAGCAGAATTCACCAGCGTCATTGCAACTGGTTCCTTGAATGTTAAGATGGTTTGGGACCAATGGGTCGTTGGATTGTATGGAGAAGTTGAAAGGAGAGTGGATGTTTCTCTGCAGAATCTAGTACTGAAAGCAGTCTCAAACCACACAACAATTCCATAACACCAAGTTGTTTCTGGCTTTGCCTCTGGTGCATCCTCTGCGAAATTGAACTTCGGTTCCAGCTCAATGGTAGATGTGAAATCCATATCATCGAGCTCCATGATAGCCAAGTCAAATGCCTAAAACAGTATGCACATAGCATGTTAATTGAAGATTAAACTATCAAGCTTTATGGAATATGCATTCTCAAGAAGTTATACTCCTTCCATCCTGAAATACCTGCCACATATTAAAAAAATGGGTAGTGTTAAATACACTGCCCACTTTTTTAGGATGTGGCAGGTATTTCAGAACGAAGAGAGTATAAGATAATATCATAGCGCCCCTACGCGGGAGTACCAATCAAAATTAGCTTTAGTCAATTCCGTTGCATCATTTGTACACCAAATAACAACCTTTTTACTTGCACTTTCCCTAAGTAGAGATTCTAATTAAAATGCATACAAATCCACAAAACATACCTTAAGAACTGCAGTCACAGTCACTATATCACGACTGTTCACAACATCAACAATTGGAAGTTGAGCAGCATCTTCGAGAACTTCCTTGCCGATGCTCGACATATCAAATCCATAAACATTTTCCCAAAATGGAACAGATGTTGCACCTCTTCCAAATCCTGCTACATACTAACAACAATAACCACAATTAGTTTCAATGAAAAAGGTGAGAAATCATCATGACTCAAGGTAAAAAAAAATACCATAGTTGCAATATCAGGGAGGATGGCACCACCAGGTTTTAACCAATGGTCACGTGCATAAAGAACTGAACTGAGCATTGACTCATACAACAAACAATATCCCATCCACTCACTCACTAGCACATCAACGCTATGAGATGGAACACAAATAGCTTTGTCGAGCTCTTCAACCATACTGTGTACCACTGTAATAGCTCCTTTCTTATTGTCTCCAATCTGACTTTTTCCCCACAACAAACCATTCTCTTTTGCAATCTGCATTTAAAGGGAACTTTCAGCTCATTAATCCTATTGCCCAATAAAGACTGACTAGTTATAAGCACAAATATTTTTTGCCTGTGTTGCAACAGCAACCATTTTTGCACTTCCTTCAACTGCATATACCCTCAAAGCACCAGCCTGAGCTGCAAATAAACTACAACCAAGTAATTAGAACCCATAAATTCACACACAAAAAAATATTGAAAAAAAAAGTTTTTAGGTTGTACAGAGCATAAAGCTGCATCAACTTTGGTCAAGAGGGTTGAATTCCATGGTTAATGAAAACGGAGGAGAAAAATCACATGACTTCGTGTACGAACTCCAACATCTTATTGACTCCAAAAAGTTTTAAAGTATACTATCAAAAAGGTTTTGACCCCAAACTGCTTCAGTTGACAATTGCTACTCGAAAGTTGAAAGAAAAATACTTATTAAGATCAGCATCTGGCTAGATGAACCAGAAATGAATCATGTGATGAGTTAGATACCAGTTATTTCAAAGAAAAAACCTAAAAGTGCAATCTAGATTGAGTCAATAAGAGTGTGGAGAAACTCCCAAAATTAGATATGTTTGGCACATTTGATATAGATTTACAAACAGCAGGTCTGATATAATCTTATATTTTGTCTAATGGGAACAAAATCTTAGAATCAGAAAAAGAGAGAAAACACAAACAGGAACAGGAACAGGCAACAACAAAAAACCCGAGTACTCTTGTTACCTAAGTATTCCAGTGCCACAACCAACATCCATCACCGTCGCCCCGCTCATGAGAGAAGGGTTATTCAGAATCGCCATTCTATATGAATCAGTTCTGACCTGCACATTAAAACACTTCAATTAGTGATATGTTTACGAAAATGATACGGTAATACATACTATATAAAAATAATAATTGAACTCGAATAATCTGGCACATAATGAATATTGATGTGTCATCTCCAAATAACTCTCTATAAGAACATATAACATGAAGGAAAGATTTCCTACATAATTCCAAGATTTCCTTAGTTTCACAATAGCAAACAAAGGAACACCATATTACAAACACGACCACATGCAATTGAACCATAGAAAAGGACCTAAAGTTTGCTAAATACCTTGTCACTAATCATCTCCCTATGAATGCCGAAAGAACTGTAAGCACCAAAGTAGTTCTCATTTACATTCTTGATTTCTCTGGAAGCAATATTCGTTGAAGAAAGCAGCAGACGCTTACTTCTCTGCTTATTACTTTCAGACCTCCAATCTTCTTTACCAGATGTCTCAATGTTCATGCCCGATTCTGCATTCTTATTGTCCTTCTGAGTACAGCTCAATTCACTGCATAATTCCTCACCTCCATGCTCACTTCCAGAAGCAATCCGATAATTAATTGCATGCAAGACTTTCTCACTCTCTATGCTCACATCCGAGAGACCATCCGCAGCCTCTAGCTCTGCCAAGAGCTTCTCTCTGTCAACACCCGGGTCACAATCATCCCCCTCATTTTCCTCTTCTTCAAAGCTATGCAAGAGTGCATCATCTTGCATGAAAGACTTCAGATATCTATCATCTTCCCATGGGAATGTGCTGACTTTATCAAATTTAACCGGGTGCAAGTGATTCTGTAGATCCTCCCTGCTATTAAAAGAAGCCACACAACTCCAGCACCTGTTTTCCGCAACCTGAAATGAAAGCCATGAATGAGATATACACATTGTTGGAACCACGGCTGTCTGATCCAATCCACCACAATATATGACAGAAAGACATAGTGACAACATAAGCTATAATTGTCTACATAACTTGGTGTTGCAAGTTGTCTCACAGTTCAAATTATAATCACAATACTAGTCGCCTGTGTGCTCACACCACACACCCATCATCTTGTTATTTTCAAGTATTTACATACTCTCTCAGTTCCCTATTTAAAAGCCACATTTGGGAAAATTGTCACTTTATTAAATGGTGGGGACCCACAGCTGTGCTGTAAGAAGTTTGTGAGATGCTTTTTTAAGCAGCACCCAGCCACTTAAATCGAGCCAAATGAAGCAACAAATATGGGAACACATACTTTTTTACATGTAGCTATTAATATGGATGGAGTACAGATAAGCAACAATTCATGCAGCTGATAGTTTTGATTTCTTAAGTAATATGGACATTTGTACTGAACTCCTCGTAATGACATTTGAACTTCAACTAGCAGGAAGACTGAAGTTTCAGCTAAAACTACATGAGAATCGACAAATGGAATCAGACCCGTAATCCATTACCACATTCCATACATCAAAAACATATGAAATCAACAGAAACTGCTACATAGATAATTAAGCCCAATCCTATGCTAACCAAGGATAGACTGATAATACGACGTATATACATTAATTTTTCCTCATTGGAAAAATTTTGAATCTCTGTCTGGACGCATACAGCATTCTCATTTCTGCTACTTTCAACTGATCTACACGATTTTTCTTCAGAGCCCAATACTCAATTTATCTGTGTTACGTCTGGTATTTACATCTAAGCTAAGCAATAATTCACACAACTTAGACCTTCGTTTTCTAAAGTAATAGAGTATGGACATTTGGATTGATGACATTTAGACTTTAACTAGCAGGAAAACTGAAGTTTCAGCTAAAACTACATGAGAATCAACAAATGAAATCATACCCATAACTCATAATGCATTACCAGATTTCATCCACCAAAAACATAAAAATTCAATAGAAACTGCTAAATAGGTAATTAAGCCCAATCCTATCCATTTCTGAAAGAAATTGGAACCTGAGTCCGGACGTAATTGATGAGCTTGAAAGAGGCATAGAAATCCAAGCCCAAGGACTTGCGAATACCATGGAAATCGAAAGAGTGAGCCGTGCTGCAGTGAGTGAACAAGTCTCTGGCGGAAGCCCATTTGGAGACGCAGAACAAGCATTTGAATTCCGGGTCGGAGTCTTCTCCGTCCGAACCCCAATCCTCCCAAGCTCCCGCTTCTTCTTCTTCGTCTCCGCTGCTGTCTCCCATCTTCATCTCCTCGGCCACAGACTTGGCCATGCTTGCTTCTCAGAATCTCACGTGTTTTTCTCCGATGATCGGCAGCCCGGCGGTCTAAAACCCTAGAATCTAGATAAACCTCCTCGGATAGACGCGGCCCTGACAGTTCAATGCCCCCAGTGTGCCATGTAGGATTTGCACCAGCGTAATACAAATACGTTGATCTAGCTTAAAATTATTAGGTGTGCCAGGCATACCACATGGGAGTCCGCCTCCAACATCGAGTGATCATTCAACGTAAGATTTGCGCCTACGTGACACACAACACATCGATCTTGTCACGCCCCGAAATCCCATACCTCGATCGGAGTGCGGAAGCCAATCAATGATATACATTTGGAGGTAGAGAATCTCGGGCGCGAGACCGAACAGTCGATTTCACCACCAATTACGATCATCTCAAAAGGATGTGTAATCGGTCATGCCCATAATCAGTGCAATACAAATACAAACATTAATGAATACTATGGAATGGAAATTTACTTAATAATGATAATCCATTTAAGAAAGTCAAATCAAATAAAACCTATAAATCTATGGCACACAATTGCCATTAAATGTCATAAGCATCAAATAAGCAAAGCAATTAACATAAACTCTAAGTCTTCACGGCTCCTGCGACCGCTTCACTACTGCAACTTCCTGATCTCAAATTCCATTTGCGCCTGCATCAGAGGATGCATGAGTATTTCATAGAAACACTCAGTAGGATGTAAAAACCCACTGAATTAGGACAAACAATATAAATAGGATAAGAATAACAAAGGTTTATGAAGATGCCGCAACATCTGGACTAAACCAAGGATTTATACACCTGAAAGGTTAGTCGATAATAATTCCAACCCGCAAGTAGGGAAAACAACAATAAGGCTCCTACTACACATATGAGTAAGGAGGGAATGATAATCATACTAAAAAGCTCCAGACATTAAAAGTGAAAGGAGTACAATTTCTGCTCGCTGAACCGATCACCCGCAAGTGACTATACCAGAACCACCCTAGGGGTCCTCTTTTTGGAACCCTGCCATGCGTCTAGGATGCTGGCCCCACCAGTGCTTACGGACACGATGGGCGGAGACTGAAGACCTTCCGTAATGTCAACAATCTAACGTACGTATGTTGCCTCTTTTTGGGCAGTATGGAACCGCAGTACCACAAATATTAGTGACCCCGCAAGATCAAGCAATGGCATAATGTGAGCATACTATGAATCCACTTCCGGAGAGAGTCCCGCAAGACCTCTAGTGGAGGAATCAATCAAATAATCATGATGAATAATAATTCAAAGAAATAGAGGCCGCAACGCTCTAACCACATAAGGTATCAATCACCGGAACAGACTCACATACAGAGTATAAGTGGGAATGTCACACAAAGAGAATAACACAATCCATACATACGTTCATGCTCAGCCCTAGATGGAAATTCATATAGGTCTTATTGAAATATATAAATCAGAGATAAGGTATTAATGAATTCCAGATGATTTGGATTCCAAATGGAACCTCAAACCGACACAAACGCTTTATCTTCAAATACACGATTACGGTTTTCTTAACATAGGTATTACCCCATTTATCATATTAACCATAACTCAACCTTACTGTGATAATCATAAGGATATAGTCTAGTATTAGTTACTAGCACGACATACCATCTTCACATCTTATTAAGTAGTTTTACTTAAGTACTTAGTATTTTCACTTAGATTCTGTTCACTGTCTTTTGCACAACAGTCCCCTTCCGGCGGCTCCCAGACATTGTACATTTGAGGTTATCTTCTGAAATTTTTACTGAGAATACCCTTGTGGGTCTAGTTTCTAACCCCACCGGTTTTATATTTTTCTGATATCATATGAATTAGTTATGAATTATTTACTGTCGACTGTCCGTGTAGAAACAGTTCTGGCCGAAAGTGAAACACATGATTAAACTTTAATATTCTTATTCCGAACCACTTATAGATGATAATTTACTCATGATAGATGATAGTACTCCCCTCCTAGATTAATTACAGATCCTGGAATTAACTAGAATTACCAAAAGATTCCCTTTTATCATGTTTCTCCCCATATAACACAATCTTAGACCAAATATCTTTCAATTAAGTCGATTTAAGCAAAACGATCATTAAGGCATAAGACTCAATCATTAGACATCATAATCAAAGCAATATCAGAACTTTTATCTTCTGTAAAATTAATAAAGCATCCAACTTTGATCTGATTTACCATCTAGACATGAAGCATGAAGGCATATATGCATGTATCACAATACACATGAAAAACAAGACATAAATCATTAATCCCGCAAGATTCAAAGCAATACTCCAAGGAAATCAGTAAGAACACTCATCATATAATGTGAGAAAAGAATAAGTAGAGAGGGAAAAACCATCCTACTCTTTATCACCAAAAGACGTCGCCTTTCTACGCGATGTTCGTTCCTCCGCTTCCTTCAAAGCTTCCCGATCCAAGCTCTTGAGCAATTCCCACTAGAAGAGGTCTTCTAAGAGAGGGATGAACGTGGGAAGGAGAGGGGAAAGCCTCTGGACGTTCTAGGGTTTAGTTTTCAAAAGCACAAGCCTAGACTCTATGGGTTTATATAGAGTTTTTAGAAGATCTTTGCCCAATAAATTCTACCATATCTTGGGCACTTTCCACCAATGGGGGAGTCCCTAAATCACCCTAGGAACGTGCAATACAAGTCTAGTTAGGATATGACATCTTTCCCAATCAAATCCGCCTCAAAATTAGGTTAGAATTCGCCAAACCGCAACTAGCGATCGATCGTGCAATACGGCGATCGATCGTCCTGCGCTGTTTACAAACTGCACGATGGCGCCGATCGTAGCCGATCGATCGTGTTCCATAAGCCGATCGATCGTTTTCAGCGCGATCGATCGTGTTTATTCAATTTCCCATATCTTTTTACTCCGAACTCCAAATCACACAAAATTGGTGTCGTTGGAAAGCTCTTCTCACCAACTTTAATTTAAACAAAGTACCACACGGTCAAATCAATCATTAAGAGGGTCAAATTTCAATTTTAAGATACTTACTAATTTTTCGGATGTTACAGATCTTGCGATAATTACATTGGATGTGCGCTCGATCACGGAGGATCTTTATCCGATGTTGGCAAGAAATGTTTGATCGTGGAGACACATCGGCATAGAAAGTCTGCTCCAAACTTTTTCACACCTAGCTCACTGTTCCGCCTGTTTGTGCGATCGACGGCTCCTGACAATATCGACTAGTGTTTTCCCCACGCTCGGTAATACTCCCTTCCTCTAAAAATAATTCAGCATCATCATCATACATCTTATCCCTGGACGGGGTTGGGCAACATAGATGATACACGAGTTTTTTCGCCGACTATGATTTTTTCGTATTACCTAATTTTTCCATGAAATTTCATATGGTCTCGAATTGACACCTAAAGTACCGAAACTACCATTCTTTTACATTTTTCATTTTCATGCCGAGATTGACGACTCCTGACAATATCGAGTAGTGCTTTCTCCATGCTCAATAATACTCCCTCCGTTCAAAAATAACTGATACTTGTTAAAAAACAATTGGTGGAAGGAGTTCTATTTTGGCCTCTGTGTGTTAATTGTCAAAATTGATCATGTTAGCATCCCATAAACTCCTTAGTTTTGTGAATCAAATTGCTTTATTTTCCTTAGTCTTAGAAAATAGCAGACACATGAGGGGGCATGCGTTAATAGTCAGTTGACTGGGGCGTTGGATCTTGAAACTTTGATGGCTGCTGTAAAAGTGGCATAAATGGTGGCGTGGGCTGCCAATAATGGGTGCGTTTGTTTGCTAAAAGATGAAAAATCTTCATGGTGAAAGAAGTGCCTTTTACAACTTTAATGTGAAAATTTTTCAGGCCTAAAACGTACATTGGGTGCGTTTATTTAAAATTATCCAAGCACATTTCACTTTTTACAAAATTTTGGCACTTCTTTCGCGTTGACGATTTTTCATCTTTCAGCAAACAAGCACACCCAATATATCCCGGTGAGCTCGTCAAATCAACAACTTGTGGGCAAATCCTATGTGGCACACCTGGCGTGCACAGAATAAATCACTCGTCCAAAATGGGTTCAATCCTTAATTGTCATAAGGGACAAAAATCAGGGGTTTTTTCCTGTAAACACCAGATATACTCCATTTTTTACTGCTTGAGAAAGAGGGCGACCGGAAAGCTGCTGTGAACGGTAGACAATGGCTGCCGCCGGACCAGTGGCATCGGTGGAGTGGCACCAGCGGCCGCCGAACCCCAAGAATCCGGTCGTCTTCTTCGACGTGACCATCGGCACCATCCCCGCCGGGAGGATCAAGATGGAACTCTTCGCCGACGTCGCCCCCAAAACCGCCGAAAACTTCAGGTCCTTCTTTATCTTCTTCATCTGCTCTCTTTGTCATTCCTGGAAAACCCCTAGCTCATGGAAACCCCTGTTCGTTCGTTTACTTGTACTTTCAAATCTGTGATTTCACTTTTCTGTTACTTCATCTGTGTAAAAATCAGCAAAAAGTTGCGAAAGTTGCCTGTTTTGAGTTGTATCAGTAAATGGTTTATCCCAAGATGGGATTTTGGGGAATTTTGTGCGGAAAAACTAAGAACGTTTGGCTTGTTTTATGGCCTTTTCTATGGAGGAATTCCTACTAATGAAAGCCTAAGCATCAGTTGTAGCCTTTTCTATTGGTTTTCTAGAAGGTGGGTTTGTAGATGGTGGCGCAGGGCACTAAGTGTTGGACATCTATTTGATGACCTTTTGAAAATGATACTCCCTCCGTCCTATTTTAGTTGCTCCATCTGAAAAAAAAATTTATTGGATGGTGGAAACCCCAGTTAATGCGGTTTAGAAGAGGTCCAAAATTCACTTAAAATTGAGCAAATGGAGCATCTAAAAAAGGACTGTCTTTTTCTGTAAATGTAGCATCTAAAACAGGATGGAGGGAGTATTTAACAATGTTTTGACTTCAAATGATTGACATGTTTTTGAAACAAGTTGGATTCTTCTCCATTTCGTCATAATTCGTTTCTAGGGGTTGCCTTTTGCTTTACATGTGCAATTTATGTGTAATGTTCTGATTAAGTCTTTTTTTTTTCATTCTAGGCAGTTCTGCACGGGGGAATATAGGTAAGCCATCTACTTGAAGCTATCTTTTGTGTAGGGAGATATTAGAAGAATTCCTTTTTTTCCTATCTGGACTTCATGGTTTTTTGTTTGAAACATTGTTGACTGCAGGAAGGCTGGGATACCTATTGGTTACAAAGGATGCCAGTTCCATAGGGTAATTAAAGAGTTCATGATTCAAGCTGGCGATTTCGTGAAGGTCTGCACTGCCTTCTATTTATATCTGGTTCAATTTCAACTCATGATTTTACGGATGCTGCATATCATATTATGTTTTTCCATATATCTATCTTTGGCTTTTCTTGGGCCTGTTTATAGTGGATGCTTTGAAACATTTTATAGTGCAAAATGATCAGAAAATATGATGACAATAGCTCAGATGGCAACTACAAGAGTTGGTGCAACTTAGAACATTTTCTCACAAGCCGATTTTGATGGATTTGCTTCCCAGGGTGATGGCAGTGGATGTGCATCTATCTACGGAAGCAAGTTTGAGGATGAGAACTTTATTGCCAAGCACACTGGTCCTGGTCTTTTATCAATGGTATGCTCATTTGTCTATATGATTATCTGATTCGGTTTAATATTGTGTTCTTTTTAGAAGCGCCTGGCTGGTTACATGTCAGTGGCTATAGTTGCTAACTTGCTACATTGTCTTTTACTTTTCTGATTTCTTTGCAGGCCAATAGTGGGCCTAACACTAACGGGTGTCAGGTTGGTTATGAAAACTGATTTGTTAGATTTCATTTACTTGTACAGATTATTAGATATCATACTATGCAGAGTACCTTATTATTTCTGACGGGTCCTCCATTATACTGAATTTTAGTTGTCATTTGGTTTTTTAGTTCTTCATCACCTGCTCCAAGTGTGATTGGTTGGATAATAAACATGTTGTGTTTGGGGTAAGCTCAGAGATTGAATATTTCTTTGCAAAACTTATGCTAGATTATCTATCTGAATGATCTCTAATAGCTTCTCTCTCCTCAGAGAGTGCTTGGAGAAGGCCTCTTGGTTGTCAGGAAAATTGAGAATGTTGCTACAGGACCAAACAACCGACCAAAGCTTGCTTGCGTCATTGCTGAATGTGGAGAAATGTGATAGAAGACTCACTAACACGGAAAAATTGTGCTGCTGGCCGTCATCATTGAATGATTTGAAGAGGGAAAAATTGCCTTCACTGATAATATGATTCTGGAGGATACAAGAGAATACAGGTTTACAGCATTGCAATATTAATGCCATTTTTACCTAAACTTTTAAAACAAAACATTTGTTGTCTCAAAGCAATTAGCACACTCATACAGCTTTCTCTCATCATTGTCAGCACCTTAGGTCGCTTGGATTGGGCTGGCTACACATTTTTATTTTTCTATTCGAACTATCTCAGTTTCTCTGGTTGTCCATTTTCCTTTGCCTTTACACCGCTTAGCTCAATTGCGATTTGAGTTAGCAAAAAAGGCATGTGGGACATGACCCATATTCCTAGTCTGTTTTTGTTCTTTTTGTGTTTGACAAACATTAGGTCCCCATTGCTAATATCCAAACATTAGTGTAAAAAAGCATTAAAAAAACATTAGTGTAAAAAGTTAGCGAGGAAAAAGGAGTAGACGGACGTGTAAAAAAAAAGGCGATGATTTAGGGGCCGTTTGGGGCGTGATTAATACAAAACATCTACAGTGGATTTTGGACATACACTCTAGCATTCTTTTTCTATATCCAGCTGAAATATTAGGAGGTGTTTCAGCTGGATATAAAAAAAAGATGGATGCTGCAGTGTAGCAAAACATCCAGACGGCCCCTAAATATTTGCGGTTTAGAAAAGAGATGTCAAACATGGATAAAAAACAATAAATCATGAATTACTTTACCATACCATTTCTGGTCAAAGGCCTTTATGGTTAAAATGAACAATAAAATCAACAGGAGTATGATGCAACTTGCAAATGGGGTGAACGCATTCTATATGAGCCTTACATCTCAACGACTGTGACTGGTAACAGATACATAGGGGGCGTTTGGAAGCTGATAGGTGAAAGGTGAAAATTTATGTCAGCCTGAAAATAATCAAGGGTGTTTTTTCCTGATTGGTGACACTCGTTTGGAAGCTGAAAATAATTCGGCGTCAGGGTGAAAATTTTCACGCCTAATTTGTGAAAGGTGAAATATGTTTGGGAACTGAAAATAAGTCACGCTGATAGGAATATTCGTCAGCATATCGAGTAATTTGATACACTATAGTACTGCATATCGAGTAACTGGTTACACTATAGTACTGCATATCGAGTAATTTGATACACTATAGTACTGCATATCGAGTAACTGGATACACTATACTGCATATCGAGTAATTTGATACACTATAGTACTGCATATCGAGTAACTGGTTACACTATAGTACTGCATATCGAGTAATTTGATACACTATAGTACTGCATATCGAGTAACTGGTTACACTATAGTACTATAGTACTGCATATCGAGTAATTAGATACACTATAGTACTGCATATCGAGTAATCGATTACGCGATAACTTTTTTAATGGGCAAACTTCACCGATGCATATCTTACTCATTTCTAATCCGTTTTGGCCCATTTTTTTTTCATTCTTCCTCATTTTTAGTGTTCTTTCTTATAACGATGAATAAATGTTCAAAACGGACTAAAAATGAGGGAGATATGACGGGGAGGGGGGGTCCCTCGGCTTAATGGTGCGGCAGCGGAGGTGTCGGGGCAAATTCCGGGGTGATCATCTTTGGACGACCTGAGCAGTTGCCCGGGAGGGGTGGGCACGGGTTCTCTCGGCTCAACGGGGTGACGGCGTCGACGGAGGGGGGGCTCAACGAGCGGCGGCGGGGATAGGGGGCATAGATTCTCCTGGCTCAACGGGGCACCGTCGAGGTGGGGGTACTCACCGGGGGGGACGAATCTCTGAGCGAGAGTTGGTTTTTTTCGTTGAAGAGACGAGAGGATCAATTCGTCAGCCTGATTCTCACTCGGGTGAGAATCAGCCTTTCAGGGTGAAAGGTGAAAAATTGTCACCTTTCAGGGCTGATTTTTAGCCTTTCAGCAAACAAACACTTTTCAGGCCTGAAAGGTGAAAGAGTGAAAATTTTCACCTATCACTGTCACCGACCATTTTTCACCCTTTCAGCAAACAAACACTTTTCACCCTGAAAGGTGACAATTTTCACCTTCCAGGGCTGAAATATTTGATTTTTCAGCTTTCCAAACGCACCCATAGTAAATTCTTATTCCACTTCTTCACTTTCTAGTAAATTCTTATTCCACTTCTTCACTTCTGTCCAGGTAAACTGCCTTTTGGCCATTGAACCCAACCAAACCGAGAATATGACACAAGAAACATATTGTCAATTAATTAATCACATAATTAGCAAATTATGATCAGAAGTTAATGGGTGACTCATAATTTAACGAACCTCCCTCTAGTCCCGGGACTTTGGCAAGTTTAAGAAACCAATACTTTGTTAGCCATTAAAGCTTATCCGTGACGTAAATGGACGCATTGATTGTGTACGGGCAACGGAAAAATATTGGCTTTTGTTCATCCGCATTTCTATTTTTAATTCCAGAAAATTTCTAAAACAAAAAGTACTCCTAAATAGATAACCATGGAGATGGCGTCCAAATATTTTCATGACAAAAATAACAACAGACATCCAATGGAAAATATTGCCTCTTTTGAGAATTCAAAGCCAAGGGGGTACTGATAATTTAAGGCATTCTCAATCATCAAGAATGCCTCGAGAACTTAACTTTCCTATATATCATTTCCCTTGATGTATATAATCTTCATCTATTCATGAAACAAAAAAGACAAATGAAAGAAAAGCACCAAGAAATAAAAAAGTGCACCTACAGCTCCATCATAAAAGCTGCTGATTTGCACCTTTTCATAAGCCCTGTCCAAATTATTTGTCTTGACACACATCTAAATTGCAAACTAAGTCCAGCTCAGTTTATCAAGAAATTTGAGCATGAATTGTTAACAAAATCAGAAATCTAGATGAAAAGATCAATTACAATTCGCTCATCAACTAGCCATTGGATGATTTGAAACATACTCAATGGCAAGGCCGCAGGAATCAATCTTATCAGCTTCCTTATCTGGGATCTCCAGCTTAAACTCCTCTTCTATTGCCATTACGATTTCAACATTATCCAAGCTGTCCAATCCTAAATCCTTCTGGAAATGGACATCAGGTGTCACCTGCAATGAAACCGATGCCAGTGTAAAGTTGGAGGATAAACATGTAAGAATAAACATGCAATGGACAAGCAAAAATCAATAAACAAAGTTGATCTCTTTATGTTTTTTTTTTCAAATCAAAGGAAGAGAATAGCTGAATCAGCAAAATGTATACATCTTAAACAAGATCAGAGGCAAATTATATCAAAGGCTCACTATGATGGCTCAATAGGACAGGAAAATGAGGAAAGAAAAGGTCAAATTAAGAGTTAATTAATCTAAAAACAAATGTATTTGTTAATGATTTTTCTTTTTTCTTATAGAAACCAACCCAACCAAAAATCTGAAAAAGAATGAAACTTGTTCATCAAAAGTATCTCAAAGGAAGAAAGACATTAAGCAAATGGAAGAACTGACAGAAGTAAATGCTAAGCACATGAAAGAATTGACACAAATTCAACTCCCCAATTAAACTTGCCATGTGATGCAACTCAAGCCACAAAAAGATTATTAAGCCTTTAATTGACTACTTCGTATGTAGGGACAGAAGTGCAGTAATTTGAGTACCTCATCTGACAACATATTGAAACCGGAATCCGCAGAAACATAACTCAAGACTTATTTTAGAAAAGGAGAACAAAGTGGAACAGATTTAACGACAATGCAAAAGACACCAGACTGATATGGCCTTCCAACAAGTTGTCATATATTAGAGACGACAAAAAACACACATTCTATGCTAATAATAGAGACAGTGTACTGCAACTCATACATTAAGCCTTACTGTAAATGCCAACTTTCTGAACAACGAATATAACCATCTTCCCATTCATCTCAAGGTGTAGATATTTTATCAACACTCAAGGGAAAGAGGATGTCAAAACACCCCAAAAAAAGATGTCTGATAAGGATTCTGGTTAAAGGGGCATAAACTTGAGGCGTTTCACCTCTCAATGGTGAGGGCATAAGCCTCTGTGTAAAAACTGATGGTTATATGAATACAGGGAAAAAGAAAAACGAAAGAGTGTACGATATATTCACTTCCACGTTTATAGCTACACTCTCAATTTAAGTTGCACAAAGAAATGGCTAAATTTGGAAAAAAATGTGTTTCCATACAAGCTGCTACATTTGGCTCAACCTAAGTGCTTGGGTAATTAAACAAGCTTCTCACAATTCATCTGCCAGCTTAGCTTGCGAGATGCCTTTTTAAGTATCTAATCAAGCTTTTACCATTCTCTTAGCTGTGTTCCCATGGTTAAACAAAAATGACATTTTCCCCAAATGTTACCAAACACCAAAGGATTATTGAAGCATTCTGTGCACATTCTAAGTACTAACAATTTACAAGGTGTCTCTTGGTTATTTTCAAAATTTCTATCTTATAAAAGCTAAACAAGAATAACAAACGCACCACTATTGAGAGCAAAGCATAGCTTTCTGCATAACTTTTCATGCACCCATTTCCACATAATCCACATCATACCAGGCACAGCATTAAGAACAACAGAAAACCCACAAAAGAAACTACATTGACAATACATGGATTACATTTTCAGTCACGAAACTTATGCAAATCTATAACGATCAGAAAAAACTAAGCATAAAAATTGTTTCGAATTGAGTGACTAATCGGAACTAGGTTTTTACGGATAGAGAGCACCAAACCTTGGAAGGGTCGACTTTGGGGAAGCTCTTGACGACGTCGAGGACCCTCTCCACCACCGCCGCCCTGTCCAGGTGGTCGTCCCCGTGCGAAGACAAAAACCGCCGTCCCACGATCCTGCTCCGGTCGAACGCCGCCGCCGGCGAGATCCGGATCCGCCCTAGGATCGCCGCCCTCAGCGCCATCTCCGCCTTCCAGTCCCTCCGCCCCCTTCCCTTCAGCTAAAGAGTACCGCCAAGACTGCTCGCACAAGCTCAGAAAGCACGCCTATTGATTGGGTCTTCAAGAGTGGGACCCACATAAGGCAATCCTAACAATGCGCGCGCCTCGCGAGCGTTCTGGGTGTACCCAAAGAGCGCCAAATGGGCTTAGTTCTCCATTGCTGTTATGGGCCGGCAAGCAATGTCAAGACAATGTCCTTGTGGGCCGAGCCCAAGAACATAGCCTGGGCCATTCCTAAAGGTAATGGGTCCCACACGTGCACTCTATTGGAATTGGGTGGGAAGTAGGGGTTGTTTCAGGTATTTCATCTGTAGATTTAAGAGGGAGGGAGGGAAAAGAGATCACTGAAACATTTTTTCTCCCTTCTTCCGACACCCTCCGCCTCCGCCGCCATCGCAACCGGTGGACATATCGGAGCCAAGCGCCGTCCTTTTCGCTCCTCCCGGCGGCGCGCTTGGCCATGGCGCTGCTCAAGCCGCCGACCCTCCCGGTCCGGCTGCTGGCCTCCCGGGTCCTGGCCGCGTCCTCCGCCGCACACTCCCGCGGCGGCTTCTTCCTTGCTCGCTTCTCCCGCTCCCACCCCCGCCTGCTCCCTAGAACCAGGTCCAAAGCTCCTCCCTTTACTCCTCCTCCATCGTCCTGCTCTTTCTCTGCTGCTTGTTACTTAGCTCTAGGGTTGAGTTGCTTTGCTTCGTAATGCAGGAATGTTAGGCATGCCGGCGGAGCTTCGGGTGGCTTTGCGTTGCGAAATGGCGGCGGTGTTAGGGCATTTATGTCGTCGAATCTTGCGACGGAGGCTTTCCAGGGGCAGTCTGCATCCAAAGCCTACGGTTCCGAACAGATTCAGGTAAGTATATGAATATTATGCCGTTTATTGCTTTTCTTCTTCTTGCTGTTTGTACTGTTGTTACTTTGGAATAGTTTTGCATTGTGTCTTGAAACAATAAAGTTTCCTGGAAGTCATTGTTATAGTAGTACGTTGGATTGAACTGATACTTGAGATGGGGATTCAATTATATGTGATGATTCTCTTGTTAATAAGCCCGTTTGATTGGGATTTTTTTATATTGGTGATGCTGCTGCGGCTCAATTGGGATGCTGTCTATTTTTCCGATGCTGCTATACGAATGTGGAAGACACTAGTACTTAATATGGGGTTTTAAATGTATGCCATGATACTCTTGCTAATATGCTGTTTGATAGGGGTTTTTATAGTGGTGATGTTACTGCATCTCAGTTGAGATGTTGTCTACTTTTCCAATTCTGCTGTACGAATGTCATAAGCTATCTACAATTTTTTTAGAATAAACACTTGTTCATCAGTATAAAGCCCTTCTAGCACTGATGCATTGTTGATGTTCATCTACTTCGTAACGTTTTGATTTGCTTTCCTATAACTTCTTTATCTCGATAAGATAAGAATAGGACCTATTGTTAACATGAGTTGAACTCTTGCTTGTGATTCTGTAAAGAAGCAGTCTCAGTGGTCCAACTAAACTTATTTGTCTTTTCAAGTTTTTGGTTCTCCACTTAACAGCTTCTGCGGAACAGCAATGTTAAACTTGTCAGAAATAAATAATCGAGTGTTGTTGACTGTGTTATTGATAAGCCCCTGATATATTGCTCGACTGATGTGATGCTTTTGCATTCTTTAGGTACTAGAAGGGTTAGACCCCGTGCGCAAAAGGCCAGGAATGTATATTGGAAGCACAGGTCCTCGTGGTCTACACCACCTGGTATTCACCTTTTTTCCTTGCAACACATTATCTTTTGAAGATCCGTACTATCTACCAACTTCTTCGTGCTGTTTTCACATAGGTTTATGAAATATTAGACAATGCCATTGATGAAGCCCAGGCTGGATTTGCCACCAAGATTGATGTCGTTTTATGTGAAGATAATTCTGTGAGCATTACTGATAATGGACGGGGGGTGAGCTCCTTACCCTAATGTTTCAATTAAGAAAGTGTTTTCGTCATGGGCGTGTGAAAGTGATGTTAATGTTAGTAACCCATGAAGCGAGACTTACAGTCCTCTTGAACTTGCTTTATTAATTCTAAAGATGTTATGGTTATT
Organism: Houttuynia cordata; assembly: GCA_039654745.1. Taxonomy (NCBI): domain Eukaryota; kingdom Viridiplantae; phylum Streptophyta; class Magnoliopsida; order Piperales; family Saururaceae; genus Houttuynia; species Houttuynia cordata. Next base: position 1,770,595 of record CM077503.1, read on the forward strand.
GTTTGGTAATTCTATACATTTTAATGTGTAATTGGATGGAATTTGCATATGAAAGTTGTATTGTTGTGTGTGAACTTTTAAATTCTAATATATAGGAATAATATAGGTTTAATTTCCAGCAAGAAATTTTGTGGTACTACAATTTTTCTCACTAATCGTGATCATTTGCCCCAGAGTCTTGATTTTTGAATTTTTTTTTACTGCCTAGGTGCAGTTTTGCCCTTCCTATTGGAATGCATCATATATTTTATGAAAGAAATTGTTTAGATGCAGCTTTGTGCACCCTTGATTGGAGCACACAATTGCCGACAAATAGGAACAAAGAGAAGGAGATGAGAGGAAAGAGATGAGAAGATTATGTTTCAAAATTATTCACTGCAATGGATTAGGGCAAGGACGCCCCTTACCTAGTCTGGCCCTAGGGGTCCCATAGTGCCTAATCTAATCATAACCCCTAACATAGTCCAACGGCTAATAATAGTTTAGCCTCACAAAGCAAATATGTAACAAGCATAAGCACTTAGAAATGGCTTAAGACTAATAAGCACACACAAAAGAAATATGCTCTTTACTGAGTTTTTTATTTCCTCTTTCTCAATTTGATATGACCGGCAATAGATATTGACAGGCAAAAGAATGTAAGGCAACTGTTTACACTAAAAATAAGCTTCAAAATGCCACATTTTTTATTTGATCTTCAACCCAATATATGAGAAATTAAATAACATTATAACGAGGAAAGAAACAGCAAATGACTCATAGTAATGTCTGTATATTCTAAAATACAGAAAACTTTTGACTGTAAAGTATACTGGAGTAAACTAGCTACTAAGTCGCGAATGGCTGATGGGTGAAAAGGATTATTTTCTGTGAAGGGAGAAACTGGTGGTAGCGATAGATTTTCCTTTAAGTAATCTTGTTTGATTGTTTACTATATACACCCTGGATGATCATTCTTATGTGTCAAAGTCATCAACTTTAATCAATCAAAATATGATACACTAAAGGCGCAATCCTTATGATTTGAAATTATGTACTCTGTCCCATACTAACTGTCCTACTTGCTTTTTAAAAATTTATCTAAAAGTAGTACATTTTGAAAATCCAAATAGGACACTTAATAGGGGACAGTGGGATTCTCTTTCAGTGAACGCTACAAATGCTATAGTCACAGGTAGAGTAAAATTAATGTCTTGACCGCGAAATCATCAAGATATACAGCTTTGTTCATTAGACAGTATAATTTATTTTATTTTTTTGTATTTTTAGAAGGATAATTGTAACAAATGGCAAAAATGATGTTGTGTTGGTAAGCTTTTTCAAAGTCAAACATTACTATATACTACAAATTTTCTCTATTGCACTACAATGTCATGGCTTCAATTGTGACATATATATTGCAAGAGCAGAAGAAAATTCTCTATGCTACTATCAGATTCTATAAGTATCATAGGAGACCTCCAATCCTTGAACTACTATTTTGTGAATCTTTATGGTGAAGGTTATAGTTTACAAGAGAATCATGCAAATGGTAGTTGACAAAGGCATTTGAGACACATAAACTTGTAATGGAAATAGCAGTTTGATGATAAGCTTAGTTAATTACTCTAATTGGATGCTGTACCATGTTCAAGTACTATGACCACTTGGGATTTTCCACCCATATGTCTTATACATATTCTTGGAAACTTTAAATTGTTCTAGCCAAGTTACATAGTGGTTTGGGATTTTAAATTTTATTTTTCTTTCTGCTTTTATACTCCCTCCGTCCAGAATTATTATCAACATAAGGTTTTCAAATCATTTGGAAAAAATTATGTTAATAATAATTTTGGACGGAAGGAGTATATAATACTCGCTACTCTGTACCCTGTTAGTCACGTTTCCAGGATAAAATGTGAGGAAGGTTGAGCAGTTGTTCATTGTCCTTGATCATTCATTCTTCTCTACTTACCTATTCATTGATTATTTGATTGTCACTTGAGCTTCATAACCAACAATTTCATCCATGCAGATTCCTATTGACTTGCACCCTATTACAAAAAAATCTTCTTTGGAGACAGTTTTGACGGTATTGTTACTTAACTTTTAGTCTTTTTATCAAACTGGTTATGACTTGATGGCCTCACTGCACATTATTCCTTGTTAACCTTTATGTCTTCAAATTAAAATGTTACTTTGCACATGTTAAGAATACTATTTGATCAACAAAAACTAATCTACAAACGTTGGGTGTAATATTCATCCTAATAGAATCCTTAATCTTTGCCTCATATTTGGGGAGTTATTGGCCTAGGAGATTTTTCTTTTTTAAGCAAATAAAGCTGTGTAAGAAATAAGCAAATCTTGAAGTTAGAAATGGAAATGGAATGGGTAACATGGAAAGCTTTGTTTTCATGGCAAGGTAATAAACGTGGAAAAAATTCATTTTAGCCTTAGCTGTGCAATATATGTGTTTACAAAAGTCAGCTGGTTTGACAGATGCTGTTATCGATTAGCAAGCTGTGCCAGCCTCCTGATGACTTGTTCATGTGTTCTATTCATCTTGTCCAATGTGTATCTTTTGTACAATGTGCATATACAACAGTAAAGTGTTTTAAAAACAACTTCATAAGTTGAAATTCTTCAGTTCCTTTTCATTGGTACAAAAAAAAGAACTATTAGAAGAGAACTGGTTATAGAAAAGAAGGTTTTTACCTTGGTTTTCGATCTCTCCTAGATCTTTTGAGATCTGTTCGAGATCTCCGTCTCTTTTTGTTCACTGAGACACGAGATGATGTAAACATCTTTCTACACTATTTTGGCAGAGTCTTGCCTAGATCACTACAATCTCGCTACAAAATTTACTTGCAATCATGGTTTGCAATCCCTTCGAGATCTCTGTCTCTTTTTTTCACTGAGACACGGGACGATGTAAACAGCTTTCTACACTTTTTTGGCAGAGTCTTGCCTAGATCACTACAATCGTAGCGAGAACAACGATATCTATCTAGTGGAAAAAACTTTTTGAAGAAAGAAGAATGTGTAGAATGCACAGCTTGCAATCTTGCAGAATCTCAGCGAGATCTCGGTCTCAATAAGATAAGCACGGTGCAAAAGCATGTATGGAGGCTATTTCCATTTTATGTGATCTTGGAGAGATCTCATAAAGTTGGTGAGATATCGGCAATTTCTTGGTTGTCTCGGTCAAAGAACACAAAAATGAAAAGTTCACTCATAGGTTTACTATTGAAGAGTCCATTGATTCCACCAAGTCACTGGATAAATTCAGTTTTATCCAGTTCACTCATAGGTTTATTATTATATGTTTCTTCTCAAACTTTCTACTTATTGTATGCTCTATCTCTTTTTACTTGAAATTATATTTGTTTGAGAGTGTTTGTGTTTGTGTTTGCATATGTAGATAGGTACTTAGGTTGTCAACAATATATGTGAAAAACCTTTCCTAAGGTAACCGAGATGGCAAGATCACATTACATGACCTCTCTGAGATCTCTCTCCTCTTTGAGAGACAGATGAGACCAAGAGCCGAGATTACGAACAATGTTTTTGACAGAAAAACAGCATAGATTAAACTTTTTGTATGAAGGAAATTCTAAATGCTGGATATTTATAATACACTATTGGAATGTATGGGTGATTCCAAAACTTAGCAAAGGTTTAAGCGATTCTAACTTGAATAAATATTTGAGTTCTTCTTCTGCATGTAATCAGTAGCTTTGTTGGCAGCTTATGCAGAAGCTGAATCATATTTAGCTCCTTTTTCTTGCTTTGTGTTATGTCCTTGTTGCTGATTCAGGAGTGGCTTATATATATTCCAGTTTTACTTTTGTTAACTTTGAGTAGGTCTAAATTGTGATTTTTATAGCTCAGTTTTTTTAAAAAAAATCCTTCAATTATTGTGTAGGTCTTACATGCAGGAGGCAAGTTCGGTGGTTCAAGCAGTGGTTACAGTGTCTCAGGAGGGTTACATGGTGTGGGCTTATCGGTTGTAAATGCATTATCTGAGGTGGTTGAACTCTTCTTGCCTTGTAGTTCACTGAATGATTTTTTCTTTTCCATTTTTTAGTTTTCTCTTCTTGTTTAGCTATGGGCAACATTTGAGGAAAAGTTATAATCTATTTGCTTTTTGGTTTGTACAACAGGTTTTGTAACTTTTTTCTTGCTCTTAAGATATATAATTTCTTCTCTGAGCATTTGGCTTTTTCAGAATTTTGCTTTTTAAGGTCTGTTTGGCAACTCTTTAAGCAGTAAATGATTTGCTTTAGGGTTTGTTGTCCAAGTCAATATACCCTTTCTTTCTTTTACGGGCCAACCCTCTTCCTGAAGAGGGTTAAGGTGGAAAAGGCGTTTAATCGCATTTTCTTTGAAAGGAAAGCTAAACAGCCCCTCTCTCAAATCTATTTTGGTTCATGCTAATTTATTTTACATCAACAAATTCTTGCACCTTTTCTTTTCTTTTCTTTTCATCATCATCATCATCATACCCCTTATCCCAGCTATCTGGGGTAGGCAGCATGGATTATATACTTCATTTGCTTCTTATCGGAATCAAAATGGTACCAAATCTATACAAAGAAACATAGTAGCAAGTTTTTACTGGATGCCCTTCCTGATGCAATCCTCTGAAGAGGGGACGATGTTAAGAAGATTCAACGTCATCATATTCATCATACACCTTTCCAAATATGTGGATTGGCTTCATGACATAATGGTTGCCATCTTCCATCACAAAACTGGTAACAATGAAAACCAGTCTGCTTTTACATGGGAGCATGGCACCTTTTATTTTCATGTGTGGCTAAAAACAAAGATATTTGTGAACCACACACTACACTAGGTACTTGTAATTCTTTGACAAGAGGTAAAGAATATGGTTCTTATTCTCTAAACAACATCCAATTTGCATTTTTTTACTAGTTACCAGTTTATTTACCTGTTTTGCTGTGTTATGATCTTTTCAAGTTTTGCAAAGATAACTTATCTTTGATCCCCCACAAATCTTTCTTTTCATGTTGGATTGTGAGAAATTAGTTATGAATTGTTTGTCATGGTCTCTGATCCTTATGCGAGTACAATATTGTTTTTGCCAGCCATTTTGAAAGGAAATGTAACTCTCTCCTGATATTCAGGCATTAGAAGTTACTGTTTGGCGAGATGGAAAGGAGTACCAGCAAAGATATTCACGTGGAAAGCCTGTGACAACTCTGACTTGTCGAATTCTTCCAGAAGAAGCAAGCTCTCTCCAAGGAACACGTATCAGGTTCTGGCCTGATAAAGAAGGTGTGTTAAGACTATATTTTTTGGGAGCTGATAATGTCTTGCTCTACTGGCAAAGGCGGGTGGCATTACCTCAGTTTCTTTGGTTCAAGTCCCCATGGTGGTGGGGGCTCGAATTCTTTTCTTTAGTTTGTCTTTATGAGTCCTGCTAAGCTTAATACGCAAAAAAACAAAGACATGTTGTAACTGTTTTGGGTAAAACTATAAAGCACATAACTATTTACTATTGATTTTTCTTTTGGGTACATTTACTGACTATTGTTGTGTGCATTACAATAAACATGTTTCTTGTATCTTTTCTCAAAAATGTAGTTGCTCACGTGTTTATTGGCTTTATATCTTTGTGCAGTATTCACCACCACTATTCACTTTGATTACAGTACAATTGCTGGGCGTATTCGGGAATTAGCTTTTCTGAATCCACAGGTAAGATGAACGAATTCTGGATTCTGAATTAACTGTTTTGGTGGGGTTGACTTTGTGAGTTTTTTGTATTTTCTTGTAGTTTCTTCTACTCTCTCTCTCTCTCTCTCTCTCTCTCTCTCAGACACACATTCACACGTGTGCACGCAGGGACAAACTCACTGACATATAAACACGCCTACTGGAATTGTGTTTGAACTTACTGTTGCAACTGGCTCATTTAGATTAAGGGTTGGATGTCAAATATACTGGAGAGCCTGGGCCAGTTAGAAAGAAAAAAAAATTATTGATTCTGGAACATGCAATCTGTTGAAAACTCTTCTGAATTTTATATGCTTTTATTAGAGTTTATAACTGTTGGTATTTGTGCCTCCCTAGTAATCTGGAAGTGATTCATGTAATTTACTTTGCAGCTGACAATTGCTTTCACAAAAGAGGATTCTGATCCAAGCAAGGCGCAACATAGCGAGCATTGTTATGCTGGTGGTTTGGTTGAGTATGTAAAATGGTTAAATACTGATAAGGTATGAATTGTAGAAACTTTACACCTTCAGAAGGAAGCTTTTTGTTATGAAACCTTCAGTAGGAAGTTTATGCACTGAATTTTGAATCTAAGATGGGAAGGTAAGACAGAAACTGGAAAGGCTAGGATGGTAAGAATAGGGAAGAATGTATGCAAAGCAGTTAAAAGATGCGTAATTGCTGATGCAGTGAGAAGAAGCTGTATCTTGTAATATTCACTTGTAGAGATGACTGTCCAAACTCACTTGTGAGGAAAGGTCATTTTTTTACTTGGTAGGGTTCCCAGAAGGATGTGAGCACTATGATGAGTAATATGCAAATGGATCTATCATGGTTCACAACATCTGAGATACATCTATAACTGTGAAATTCTTGGATGTATGAAAGACAAACTGTGAAAGCATTTGCAAAGGATGTTTTCATTAATTAAGAATGAAAGATATATGTGTGACATCACAATATATCTCAGCTATTGCCGATATATCTGCGATGTCGCCCTTTCCTTTTCCAAAGAGATAAATTAATATTCATCCTTAAAGCTGCCACTCCACCAAATGAGCTTTATACTATTAGATTAAGATAGTGGAGTCGAACATACAAGATATCTAATACAAAAAATAAGCCAAGCTATCATAATAGAATCCACTTTGTGATGCAAGTGCTCTATATCAGAACTGTTGTTTGGGAGGAGGGTTGGTGGTCTCATGCTGGAAAAGAAGCCCTTTGAGGGCTTTGATATTGTGCTACCATGTGAACTCTCCTATATTTTTGAAGTGGTACAGCCTACAAGTGATCATTTTGTTTTCACAAAATTTGAGAGATTTTGTATTATTTTTTCTTTATTCGGTATGAAAATTTTACTGAATGCATTCATTATGAAATATCTGTGCCCATTGATTTGTATACTAGGTACGTCATATTTTTGTTAAAAAGGCTTAATATTTTCTTATTCTTTCCTTTTTCTTTTCATGCAGAAACCTCTTCATGATACAGTGTTCGTCCACAAAGAAATGAATGGAATCACTGTGGATGTTGTTCTCCAGTGGTAATATACATATTGTATCACTGTTGATTGTTGTGAAAGAAAGAAAAACAGAAAAACCTGCATATATGCTCCTCTTCACTACAGCTTGAGATTTATAATTCCCACAATCATTTTTTTTTCACCTTCATTAGGTGTGCAGATGCATATACAGACACCTTGCTTGGTTATGCTAATAGTGTTCGCACAATTGATGGTGGTACACATATTGATGGCCTGAAGGCTTCATTAACAAGAACTCTCAATAACCTTGGGAAGAAGTCTAAAGTCATCAAGGTGATTTGCCATCTTAGTAGGAATCAGATATTATTTGAATGATTGTCACTAGCTGCAAGCATCTTCCTCATATTTTAATGGAGGACTTTCATACCTTTGCAATCATGATAGCATTCTCGACAACTTTATTTCTTCTCCAGGAAAAGGATATTAATTTGAGTGGAGAGCATGTGAGGGAGGGGCTAACTTGTGTAATCTCTGTAAAAGTTTCAAATCCAGAGTTTGAAGGGCAAACCAAGGTACTGCCTTTCACTACGTTAGCAAAATTTTGTATGGATAAGGTGTATTGGAAAACGTTGGCTTTTGAACTTATATAACTATGTTGGCAGACAAGATTAGGTAATCCCGAGGTCAGGATGGTGGTTGACCACTGCATTCAGGAGCATCTGACTGAATACCTTGAATTGCATCCTGACATTCTAGACTCAGTTCTCTCCAAGTCTCTTAATGCTCTCAAGGTATTTTAAAGCTGTCAGTTTGTTGGTATTTGCACTGTCTATGGGAAATTCAACAGTTTCGTGCTTGATGTTGCATCTCACTTCAGGCCGCTCTGGCAGCAAAAAGGGCAAGGGAATTGGTGAGGACAAAAAGTGTCCTGAAGTCATCTTCCCTTCCTGGGAAACTAGCTGATTGCTCGACCACAAACCCTGAAGAATGTGGTATGTTTCTCTGATATCACATGCATGAGTAAAAGCACTAAAATCCAATGAATCCAACATATTGTGTGTCTGAGAGATATGACAAGGTTTATGAACTTGTTTCTATTCCTTTATATATCTGTTTGTTTTTCTGGAGCTGTAGAAAAGAATGACTACAAGGAAAACTTTTATAAAATGCGTAAACCATAAAAAGTTTAGCGGATGTTAGTTAGGTTGAAGTCAAATTTTGATGAAATTTCTCTTTCTATATACTGTATATTTAGATTTGCTATGTATAAAATCTACTTGATTTTAGAACTAACTAGTATGGGGAAAATGCAGAGATTTTTATTGTCGAGGGCGATTCTGCTGGTGGTAGTGCAAAGCAAGCTCGTGACAGGCGCTTTCAGGTGAACCCTCAACTACTATTTTTTCTATAAGTTATATATATGACCTATTTATCCTGCAGATGTTCTTCATTGTTCAAATATGTTCAAAAGTGATGGGTTAAAAAATTTCGAAATAGGCCAGAACGAGGATGCCCCCCTTTGGGCAACTTATTATTAAGATTAAGATGTGATAAAGCTTTTTTTCTTTTCTGTACTTTTCCTTTTTCCTTGTTTTATGTGGGTTTGTGTCGGTGTGTGCATGAGGGGGGAGGGGGGAAGGGTGCTCGCTTCAAATCATTTGCTGGAAAATGTGGTCTACATCTTTACAGTCTGGCATTTAGAGTTTTGCTTTTGAATTGCTTGACAATTGCTAGAACATAATCTCATTATGCTTCTTGAAACTGATTATGAGATAACTATGCAGGCTATTTTGCCTTTAAGGGGAAAAATTCTTAACATCGAACGAAGGGATGAAGCTGCTATGTATAAGAATGAAGAAATCCAAAATCTAATTCTTGGTCTTGGAGTTGGTGTAAAGGTATTCGTCTCTCTTATATTCTTTTCAGTTTTTCATCATCACACTCTTTCTTCCATGTAATTCAAGTGTGCACTTTATCTAAAATTAGCTATTAATAATTTGCATTAATGGTTTTAATTGTTTGTCGTAGGGAGAGGATTTCAAGAAAGATGCTCTTCGTTATCACAAAATAGTCATTCTAACAGATGCTGATGTAGATGGTGCTCACATCAGAACTCTTCTTCTGACATTTTTCTTTAGATATCAGGTAAGGTTTCACCCAAAAAGAACCACGCATTGCAATAACTTGGTATTTATCATGTGAGCTTTTGTCTTATTGTGCTTATATTCTCTGACAGAAAGCACTATTCGATGAAGGTTGTATATATGCAGGAGTTCCACCTCTTTTTAAGGTACACATTTGTCTTAACTTTACAGGTTAGTATAAGATTTGGCGTGCATCCAACTTATATCATTACACTTTTGTTTTGGTAATGTTCAGGTTGAGCGGGGTAAACAAGTACATTATTGCTATGATGATACTGAGCTCAAACGCCTACAAAGTACTTTTCCTTCGAATGCTTCCTACTCTATTCAGCGGTTTAAAGGTATTGAATTATTTTTTGTTTTTTTAAGATTATATCTCAAGATCAATTGCTAATTCTTCCATTGAAGTTGTTATGTCTAGGATCACTATTCATGCACGGCATGTAATACGTGGCATGCCTTAACACATTAGCATATTTTGCTAAGTCACCATCTACTTTGCTGTGTCAGAGACCTCATTTGTGTTAGCCATGGGTGTCATCCAATACACGTTTAACATATTATACAAGATATAAGCGTGTGCCCACCCTAAAATAGTGGGTGCTTTAGTCCAATGGTATATTGCCTTATGACAGGCCCTGGCTTCGACGGCATAAAGGCAAATATATTTTTATTGTATATCCACAAAGTAGATACTACGTGATGCTGAGACAATGTGGACCCCATTGGAAGGATGTTTTTTAGATTGTATTTAGGAGTTATAGTTTTATTTTAATTAGAAGTTTAATTAGAAAATATGAGACATTTCTTTGATTCAAATTATTAGGCTAAATTTATTTTCCAAACATAGGATTTCTTGTATGTTACTTTATTTCCTAGTAGGACACTAGTTGTAAGCCTATAAAAAGATATTCTTCACTAATGAAAATTGGGCCTATTATTTGAGTTATACATAAGTCTCTTTGAGAGAGCTTTTTACTGTTTGTTGGATTCTGATCACTCTCACGGTGTATGCCGACAATCTACCTGGTAGACCCTCCGTCCTGTTGATTCTGGCGAAGACCCTTGGTGAACTCCAAGGTTTTTCCCCTTTTCTCATCCTCTTCCCTGTTTCTACCCCGAATTTTCAATGCTGTTCTCCGCGAGGACGTGCTATCCTGCACCACTATGTTAATTTCCTGATTGGTGTGTATGCTTCTATCTATTTTATGGAGCCGATTACCATTTACTCAACGCAGATGCAACGGTAGTTTTTGTTCTTACATATTATTGCTTTGCTATTTTATATTTTGATATGCATGCCACAATTTTTTCATTGATTAAATGACGTCAAAGCAACCCATTTCCCTGTATTCTTATATATAATTTTATGTGCATGGGGTGGAAGGGCTTGGAGAAATGATGCCTACACAACTATGGGAGACTACAATGGACCCTGATAGAAGGCTGCTGAAGCAATTGGTTGTTGAAGATGCTGCAGAGGCAAATGTGGTCTTCTCATCTCTGATGGGTTCTCGAGTAAGTCCAACTCTTTAAATTTCTAAATAGCAAAGAAAATTCATCATCATACGCCTTATCCCAGCTATCTGGGGTCGGCGGCATGGATTATATACCGCATTTGACTCTTATCGGAATCAAAATGGTACAAAATCCATACAAAGAAACATAGTGGCAAGTTTTTACGCCGGATGCCCTTCCTGACGCAACCCTCCGAAGAAGGACCAATGATAATAAGATTCAACATCATCATATTCATCATACACCTTTCCAAATATGTGGATTGGCTTCATGACATGATGGTTGCACATGAAATATTAATATGGCCATCTTCCATCACAAAGCTGGTAACAATGAAAACCAGTCTGCTTTTACATGGGAGCATGGCTTAAATAGCAAAGAAAATTATGATGAAAAAATATCAAGGAAGCAAGAGATAGGACAGAAGAATATGATTGGATCTAAGGAGTAATTGTTACCTGATTTGACATCAGAATATTCTAGCAGTAGCTTAACTTTAGTTTTCACTAGATTGTGCAGAGTCAAAATAATTTGTTTTTCTGTCTCAGTTCTCACTCATTTTGGAATCATGCATGCTTTTTCAGGTAGATGCAAGGAAAGAACTCATCCAGAGTTCTGCAGACCTGATCAACATCGACCATCTGGATATATGAGGGATAGAATGTGTAGTTGATGAGTTCTATTGAAATGCCTTTCTTCATTGGCGACACAGAGGAGGAAATGGCTCAGAGGGAAGAATGCATAATATCTCAGTGTTGAGATTATTGCTTTCTGTATACGAGTGGTGGGGTGACATCATTTTCATGATGGTTGGAGCCTGGAAGCAGCATATAGAAGTCATACAAGTGTTCGTCTGCAAAGGCAATTGTTTTTCTTTTCAAAATTTTGGGCTGTATATGTTCTTGAAGAATATCCTTTCCTGAAAAGCAAAATGCAATCAGTTTTGATGTTTAGTATAGTTCACCACATTCCTGAATTTTATAATGTTGTAGTTCTCTAATGGAAAATTACTGATTTGTAGCACCTTTAGTAAGGTGGTCCTTGCATTTTGTAAGGCCTTACTTATGCAGAAAGAAACAAAAGAATTAGAGAAACTAACAAGGCAGCCTTTCATGTGAAATCGTTGGCCAAATTACCGAATTATAGGCCACTCACAAAGCAACTGATGAGTGCTCCGTCCCTTTTGAGATCCTTTGTAGTCTAAACTTGGCAATGCTTACAAATGATTGGTTTGTCTCAAGGTCCCAACTTAGAAAGCAGAGAACAGGGAACGTGTTTGATTTTATTTCTTTTCTTTGTCTTTTTAATGGAGTATAAAAGGACTGATTTGTACATTTTGTTCATGTTATATCGGAGGAGTATTCTTTTAAGAAGATTCAAGATGGGACTCTGTTGTACCAAGAAAAAAGATGGGTTTCTGATCTGTGTTTTCTTTCAAGTATATCCATTGGTAATCTTATCTCCTATTTTTCCTGCATTTCGCATGGAAATGTAGCAGCGGGAATAACCTGCTTACACGCTAAGCAAAACTGTGGTTTGAACCCCTCAAAAAAGGGGGAAAGTGGAACAATTCCTACATGCTCCACGGGAGGTGTCTAAATTTGTGATTGATAGCATTAAAATGCAAATTGTGATTGATAATTGGTAGATGTTCAACAAATTGTGATTGATATCATAAAACAAGCAAATTGTGCTTGATAATTGGGCAAAAAAAATCTATAGGTGCTTGATAATTGGCCTAGAACAAGGTTAATTATGTGTTGTCAAAATTTATGCTGTGTATGTTTTCAGGTGTAAGCGTCATATCATGTGTTTCACCTAAAAATGTGACGACCTCTAATTTTGTAACACTAAAATTGTATTTAGCAATATGCTCGACTTGGACTCTAGGAGACTTAATCAAATTTTAATTTGGGAAACTTGGAGTTGGACTAGAATTGTGGCGACTCAAACTAGGAAATTGGGATTGATTTTGGAATCTTTTGTGTTGGATGGATGATTTTATTCAGAGTTATCATAATTGAAGTAAGTTTAGTAGGAATATAACCTAATGGGGTAACTAGATTAGTTTCCATTTAAACTTTGAAGTCTAAGCCCACCAGCCTGGCACACTGAAGGAGCATTGTGCCAAGGTTAGGTGTACAAAAGAGCATGGCGCCAGGGTCCAGGTGTAGAGTAAGTCTAGTGCCATGGTTAGATGTGAAGAGAATGGATTGACTTAAATCTTTACAAACTTACTTCTAGTTGAAGTGGGAATTGGGCTGAGTGTAACACGATGGGCTAACCTAGACCAGTTCCCATTAGAAGTAGGAGTTTGAGTTCTGACGCTAAAGATAAGAGTGTATGGCGCTAGAGATGTAGAGGAGAGGATCAAATCAACCTATGTATACTTCGAGTTGGAGTAAGGGTTGTAATGCACTAGGGATTTAGCACTGGAGTGAGAGTTTGTTTTCCGATAGACTTGACTTAAGAAGAGGATCGACACAAATAGGATAAGGGCGACCTTGGTTCAGCAAGGAGTAGGACTCCTTAGGGGGGGGGGAGTCAAATCTTGTTCTCTTTCATCTCTCTCGACCTCGCATTGTTGACAGACCAGAGATACATGATGAGGAGGATTTGGGACGCTGAAGCTTAGGCCATTCGGCGAGAAGAATCGACGATGGTTGAGATAGAATGGTTTTATGTAGTATTTACTAGGATTTTGTTTCTTTTTCAGTACCTAAATCCCTTTGTGTTTGAAGTCAAATATAGTCATATTTCTTGCTAATGTTATGCTGATTATACCTTTGATTGTGCTTTTAAAAGTATAAGCAATTTGATACATACCTAAAATTGACTAAACCCTATCAATTTGAAGAACTATTGACCAAGAGACCCTCATGCTTTATATGTATGCACCATGTAATAAGCATGCTAATTAACTAGTGGTTTTAGTGGAAATATTATTTAAGTATTGTATAACACCTTAATTAACTCGGATAGTATATCCCAGGTCAGATTGTTGCTCTATGTCATAATTATTTTCTGCACCGACACCCAATATGAAATAAATCATAACAAGTTCTAAAAAATTTATAAAAATACATCGTCTATTGCGTTATACTTTTGACACATAGGGCTATCATTAATAAATTTCTCCAGTCTAGAAAATGTTTGTACTCTCCTAGGAGTCATGTCAATCTAACCTTTCTTTGCCGGACAAAATTCTGTTTCCTTGATTTCCACTGATTTAAATAACTTTGTAAACTAGTGTTGTGAACCAGTTGTAAAGTAATAAGACTAATACTAAATACATTAATCAATATATGCCGAAGTGTCTCTAAGTAATTGTATGGCACCAAATAATATGCTACAATAATAAGAAGGGTAAATCATTGTTATCGGTTTCATTGAAACCGAGATGAATATTGTAAATCCCTAACTGAATATCATATGATTATACAATTGCTTCAAAGACTTAAATACTTATAAAATACCTTAGTAAAAGTCTTTAAAGCATTGCAACTCTCTCTTAAGGTAAAGGTTTGTAGTAAAATGTGTGTCATTCTCAGAGGTTCTTATTAAATATCAATTACGTGTAATGTGTCATTGTTGCTAAAATGCTTATATTAAAGCTATTTATTACTGAGTCGATTGGAATTAGGAGAGTCAGCTTCCACATCTCAGCTTTGCATACTAATTGCTTGAGTCAATCCCTACGGGGATGGTTGTGAGGCTTTGTATACTTGCGATGTCTCTGTATTGTATATTCATTGTCTGAGTAAGTTTCTACAGAGACCTTGCAAGGCCCTTGCATGTTGGAAACTGTACTATCATAGTATGCTCAATAACCTATGATAGATTTTGCTAGATCTTAGTATTACTTTGGACCTTGCGAGGCTCATGCCTAGAAGAAAGCACAACACGTACGTTTTAAACCGGTTAGACATCACATAAGGTCTAATAGTCTCAGTCTATTGTGTCTGTGAGCACCGATGAAACCTTCACCCTAAACTCATTACAGGTTTCATTAGAAAACCCCTAGTGACGATCAGGTAAATTAACCACATGCGAGTGGTATTGATCTGAGAGTAGAAATTGAGTTCCTCCTTACATAATAGATGTTTATGGAGTTTGAATAATTTGAACGTTGAGTTCCTTATAATTACGATGAATCACTTCTTCTTATTGATGGGAACATACTTTTATATTCATGTTACCTTTGCTTCCGTTTACAATATTGTCTTTGAACTTCATAGTATATCTCTACTACGGTTTTGCATCATACTAAGTATTTTTTCGGAATACTCATACATCTTGCGATGCAGGTTTAGTTGAAGATAGCGCTTGAACGAGTAGCTGGATTAGTGGAATCATGAAGAAGTTCGTACCATGTTTATTTTATTGTAGTTTACTTTAAAGATATTATAATAAATGACATTTGGGTCGTTAGAAAATAATTACAAGTAGTTATTTATAATTTTTTTAATTTTTATTTATTAATAGACCCATCCTATGAGATTTATTATTTATACGTCTTATTATGATTGTGTGAATGACAATGAAATTCCTGGTGACGCCGCAAGTATTCACCATCTTTACAAGAGATGCACTCCGATGAAGCTGAAAATTTGGGACATGTCAAAAAAACATATTTAGGACATAAAGGATCTCAAATCACCCATTTTCTTTTATTGATGTTAACTTCTTTAACTACAACACTTACTAATACATAAGAATGTGGGTAATAGATTTCATTTGACCTAGTAGACCATGAAGATTCCATGGACTTAAAATATTGGCTGGCTTAGACGGGCTTCTAGAAAATTTGCACTCTTTTATATGTAAATATGATGTTGCGTTATCTTTAAAATATGATGTTGCGTTATCTTGACAAGAGTTTATTGGATGTGTTACTCCTTCCATCCCACATTAATAATCTATCTACATTAGGAGAATCTAATGGACTAAGATCTGAGCATTGTTCAACAACTCATGAGTCATTATTCAATATGCCCTGCGTGCCACATCGGATGTGTCCCCACGTGACACAAGCCGCCAATCTCCTAGATCGATCGGCTGTTTCCCACTAACAGCTGGAGCACAAGCTCCCTCCATGTGCACCGCTGATTTCCAAGGTTAACGGCTCTCATCATGTTGGCGCAAGTTGAACGTGGCATGACAAGCACATTGTATACCTTCTCCTACTCGACACGCAATCGGACACAGGACCAAGCCCGATTTTACCTGAGGCCGTTTGGGGCGTGATTATAAGCAAATATCGATAGTGAATTTTCCAGATCCATTGTAGCATTCATATTTTTTTCCCTATCGAGCTAAAACAAGAAAAAATATGGATGCTACAGTGTAACAAAACATCTACGGTGGATATTTTGCTTTTTAAGTCATCAACACAATGTAACACGAGGACAGTCAAATCTAGGACTCTAGATCGATCCAACGGCTATAAAAAGCTCTTGTCCCTTTCAAAAATTTCCCTCCTCAACTGAGAAATATGAAATATCTATCCTTTTATCGGCAGTCTGAGATAAGAAATCTGCGCACAAGAATGGCATATCTACCTTCCACTTCCCACTCAGCCTTGCTCCTTTTGCAGGACCCAAGCAGCCAAAATGGCTGCCTCCGCCACCTCCTCATCTTTCCTCCAGAATCCCGACATACCCATCCATGCAAAGCTTCATCCCACACCACCACTACTGCCTCCCCTGCCTGCCACAAAGTGGCGGAAATCGGCTCTCCGTGTGGAGAACTTACCGGATATGGCATTTACCAGCAAGACCTCAGGTGGGTCCTCCTCAGAAGGTGGTTTTCTGTCGAAGAATAACATGGTGGCTGAAGCTCTTGGGTCTATGGATTGGAATGACCATAGTGAGTGTTTAGAGACGTATGCGTCGGTTATCCAGCACTGTCGTAGTTCCGGCGATGTGGGTCTGGGTCGGCAGATTCATGGGCTGTTGGTGGTTACTGGTGTGGAGCTCTGTGCGTTCTTGGGCAGTCAGTTGTTGGAGTTTTACTCTAAGTTTAGTCTTGTGGAGGAAGCCTGCCAACTGTTTGAGAGTTTGCCTGAACGGAATTTGTTTAGCTGGACTTCGATTATAGGACTGCATTTCAGGTTGGGAGATTACGATGAGACCATACGGATGTATTATATGATGATTGATACGGGGATTCGACCAGATCATTTTGTGTTTCCAAAGGTGTTTAAAGCGTGCTCGGAGAGGAAGAACTACAAGGTGGGGAAAGATGTGTATGATTACATGTTGAGTATTGGATTTGAAGGGAATCCGTTCGTCCAGAAATCACTTCTTGATATGTTCATAAAGTGTGGAAAGGTGGATATTGCTAGTAAGTTATTTGAGAAATTAGAGTACAAGGATGTAGTGTTGTGGAACATGATGGTTTCTGCGTATGCGTCAAAGGGGGATTTTAAACGAGCTCTCAAGTACTTTGAGGATATGAAGATTGCTGGGGTTAAGCCAGACCGAGTGACATGGAATTCAATCATTGCAGGTTATTCGCAAAATGGGCAATTTCAGAAGGCCTCCGAGTGTTTCTCCCATATGCGAAGTGCAGGGGATATCGTGCCGAATGTGGTCTCATGGACTGCTCTGATAGCTGGCACAGAGCAAAATGGATGCTCCTCTCAAGCATTGCATGTTTTCAGGCAGATGCTGCTTGAAGGAGTGAAGCCAAATTCTGTCACTATTGCAAGTGTTCTTTCTGCATGTACTAACCTGTCATTGATTCACCATGGGATGGAACTTCATGGTTACTGCATAAAGAATGATGGGTTGGAATCAGATCTCCCTGTGGGTAATTCACTGGTAGACTTTTATGCTAAATGTAAAGATGTAAGTGTTGCTCGTAGAAAATTTGATGGAATTGACAAAAAGGATTTAGTATCATGGAATGCAATGCTTGCAGGATATGCTCTAAGAGGCTGCCGAGAGGAAGCCATTGAACTTCTTACTGAGATGGAAAAACAGGGAATAGAACCTGATGTAGTTACTTGGAATGGTTTAATTACAGGCTATACACAGGATGGTGATGGTGATACAGCTCTTGAGTTCTTCCGCAGAATGCGTGAATCGGGAATAAGCCCAAATACAATAACCATATCTGGATCTCTAGCAGCATGCTCCCAGGTGAACAACTCGCGACTGGGAATGGAGATTCATGGGTTTGTCATAAGAAATTCAGTAGAAATGTCAACAGGTGTTGGGAGTGCTCTTATAACCATGTATTCAGGATGCGGCCGCCTGGAAAATGCTAGTTCTGTTTTCAGAAAGCTTCCTCTTAGAGATGTAGTCATATGGAATTCAATCATTGCAGCTTGTACTCAAAATTCTGATGGGGGAAGAGCATTAAGCATGCTTAGAGAAATGCAGCTGGGTGATATGGAACCGAATGCAGTTACTATATTATCTGCTTTGCCTGCTTGTGGGAGGCTGGCTGCTTTACGACAGGGCAAAGAGATTCATCAATACATTCTTAGGCATGGCCTTGATACCTGTACTTTAGCATGGAATGCTCTAATAGACATGTACAGCAGGTGTGGATTAATTCGACAGGCGCGAATAATGTTTGAGGTGATGCCGCATAGAGACCTGGTCTCTTGGAATTCAATGATTGCAGCCTACGGGATGCATGGGTTTGGCATGGATGCAGTAAACCTCTTTCAGCACTTGAGAGTCACGGGTTTGAAGCCCGACTACTGCACATTTACAAATCTTTTATCTGCTTGCAGCCATTCTGGCTTAATTGATGAAGGGCAGACATATTTCAAGATGATGAAGACGGAGTATGGCCTTGAACCTGCTGTAGAGCAATATGCTTGCATTGTGGACCTAATGGCACGAGGTGGCCTGCTTGACGAAACCATGGAATTTATCAAACAGATGCCAGTAGAACCAAATGCAGCTGTTTGGGGGTCTGTCTTGGGTGCTTGTAGGGTTCACCAAAATCCTGATTTGGCTGAGTATGCTGCTGGATATCTCTTTAAATTGGAGTCCCATAATTCAGGGAATTATGTGCTTCTGGCAAACATTTATTCTGTGGCTGGACGATGGCAGGATGCTGCAAAGATAAGGCGTTTGATGAAGGACAAAGGA
This sequence comes from Houttuynia cordata, assembly GCA_039654745.1. Taxonomy (NCBI): domain Eukaryota; kingdom Viridiplantae; phylum Streptophyta; class Magnoliopsida; order Piperales; family Saururaceae; genus Houttuynia; species Houttuynia cordata. The sequence continues at coordinate 1,789,578 of CM077503.1, forward strand.
GTACCAAAACCTCCAGGTTGCAGTTGGATTGAGGTGAACCATAAGGTCCACAGCTTTATTGTTGGAGATACTTCGCACCCATTGATAGACAAAATTTCCATGAAGTGGGAGAATTTGTATTCTGAGATTAAGGCAATTGGCTATGTACCGGATACAAATTTTGTCTTGCAGGATGTAGAGGAATTTCAGAAAGAAAATAGCCTCTGCGGGCACAGTGAGAAGCTTGCAATTGCTTTTGGTCTGATCAGTACTTCCCCAGGCAGCCCATTGAGAATCATCAAGAACTTGAGAGTGTGTGGTGACTGCCACTCAGCTACCAAATTCATATCCAATATCACGAACAGGGAAATTATAATGAGGGATAGTTATCGATTTCACCATTTTGTACGTGGGGTTTGCTCTTGTGGGGATTACTGGTGAAGTTTATACAAAGGCTTGAAAGCTTTCATGGAAGAAGACTTTCAGACCACACTATAAGAACTGATCTTTATAAAATATTTAGATCCTTAAGGTTCTTGATGAACATTTCTCCAATGGAAGACCCAAGCTTTACAAAGATAGCTGGGGAACCAATAGGGGCTTCAACCCAACTTTCAAGTCCTTTCTGTTTGTAACCTGTTGAAGGCTGACCATATATATTGCCCGTCCATATATGTTTCCAAGCAATCCCCCCTGTCAACGGGAAATATACCTTAACTTCCTTTGCACCTTTATCGAGGACAGGAACCACTAATATCTCTGATCCAACCATGAACTGTTCATGTGTTAAACTATGCACTTGCTCATCATCTGGAAAATGGAGAAACAGGTGTCGAGCAACTGGTGTGCCCTTTTCCGTTGCTTCCTGCTCAGCACAACCCAGTGGCAGAACTATTAGTGAGTTTGGAATTTTAAACTTAGCAGGACTGTATATTCCTATGCATTTTTGAAACCTACCTTCACAAGCTGGATGCGGTAGAACTCCCAAGCCTTATAAACCTTTGCAAAACGTGAGAAATGCGACATAGTGCGGCTGTTTGTGTAGAATTGTGTATTAACAGATGGTTTATTTCCCTGTTTTTGGCAAAACAAAAGCATCCATGTTATTGTATATTATAGTATATGATGGAAGATGGAAATAAAAATCCGTGCAGATTGTTATGTTGCTTTTGTCAATATTAATCATCTAATACAAAAGTTAACAACTTAACAGTTTAGGAGACATAGCCTACAGATGAAATGAAAAGAATAAGTAAAAACTGTAGAGGTTATTGTGATATGTCAATTCTGCTCAAGTTCAAAAGGCTTACTTCATGGGTGCGGAAAACCACATTGAATGCATTTAGCTCCATCCAGCGAAGCAGTAGTTCCTCACTTCTTCGATATCTTATGATAGGTAAGTTCACAGCACAATAGCCTCCAATGTCACTGTGATTGAATGCATAACCAGATAATCCACTACTTAGCAAACCCACAACAGCACTCTTTATTCCATCATTTTTCTGCCAACTTACCATTTGATCCCCCTCCCAAAATAACATCCCCCACTTGGGACTCTCCCTGAAACCAGCTCTCATAAAAAACACTAAGCTTTCTTCAGGGTCTTCTCCATTCTTGGATAGTCTCCACTCGTCCACAAACTCCTTATTTACCTGAGCCCAAAGTTCAGGGTATCTATTATGGGCAACAATTGGATCTTCACCTGGAAAATAACAACTTTGAGTACAACTGTGCTGCATATATATTGTTACAACTGGCAGAACTTTTTTCCTCTATTTGCCTCATTAGAAACAATAAAAAAAATTGATTACATAAGATTCTATTCGAGAATGGATTGTTCAATCTAATACATTGTATTAAACCTGGCTATGTTAACAAAACTACCAATGTTGCTTCCTATATCAGTGTAGTATTTGGAGAACATACAATCTGTACATATAAATAAATCATTTGATATAATCAGTGTGTTCTGCAGAACTACTATCACCATCATCTGGATAATTCTATGTAGGCCCTGTTTGGTAGCATTAAAAGATTTAGAATCCAGCTTCTTTTGGAAATTTAGCTTTACTTCTTCCAATGGCATTTTCTGTAATTTCCAAAAAAAAGACAGGGGCATTTATAAAAAAATGTGGTTTCATCGTGAAACCGGGTTTTTGTTATTGAATACCCTTGTTTTTTTTTAAATTACAAACCCTGCCACCGTGACCTAAATTCTTTCCTAAAATCCCCTTATTCCCAACCAAACACCTAAAATGAAAAAATTCACTTCATTTGGGAAATCTAGATTTCCTACTCCTAAAAGCCTTAACCAAACGGGCCCTAAATTTGCTGAGCAAGATGCCTTCCTGACACAAGTCTTTTCCTTTGCCCTGTCTCAGTACAAAAACTAAGAACCCAATTCATCTCTTCATTTCTTTTGGTGTGTGTTGACAGGAATATTAATTATGAAGATGAGGGAAAATACTATCTCTACCTGAAAAGAGACAGACATCTAATGGCAGACCTTCACCGAAATCGGCCATCCAACCTCTGATCCCACTCTCCACCATTTCACGCAGAATCTTCTTAAACCAGTTTCTTGCAGCAGGGTTGGTTAAGTCCAACATGCCCACGCTAAAAGCTGTGTTTGGGATCATGTAGGTTTTGCCACTTTTGTCCTTCACCAGCAATCCCAATCTGCTTGCTTCCTCGAATAGGTTTCGCTTTGTGTTTGGCTTATCATCTACCTGCTAAGTAAACAGCAGTGTCAAGAGTGGAAGGAGCCATTTGACCAAAATTCCAAAACAATTCTTGCATAATCTATTTATATTTGAACAATGCGTACCGGAGCAAGACAAGGATTACAGTATCCCATCATTTTAATGTTGGAAGCACGGAGATCTTCTACAAGTTGTGTCCAACCAGGATATTGGTCTGCATCAACTTCCCAATTCCACCAAAGTTGAGAACCGATTATGGTTTTCCTCTGTCCTACCCAGTCCTGCAACATACCACCAACTATGAATCTTGCATAGAGAGAGGTGTAGAGGGAGGGAGGGAGATGATTTTCAGCTGACCTGTAACCAAAATGCAGAAATTGGAACATTGTATGCTGTCAACTGATTCCAGACTTTAATTACACTATCCGTTCCTCCTTGCATCCCAACCACAGCACCTGAGAGAATCCACTTTGGAATCTCAGGTCTTCCTATGGTTTCTGTAAATCGTTCTATTAGCTCAATTGGCGAGGTCCCGTTCAATATTATAGCATGAACGGAATCACTGTAAGTCTGCTAAGCATAAGCACCATTAAATGATATGTATCAGTTACATTTCTTTGAGTTGATATCAAGCTCTCATTTCATTTAACCATGTGACAAAAAAATATTGGAATTGCAAATGCTAACTTAAAGAAAATGAAAATAACTGACAAAAGGATCTGGTGAACTCAAAATATATTGTAGAACCACAAACATAGAATTCAGTGAGAAAGTTCTATGAAACATAGATTATACTACTAAGACACAATCATGTTATAATAACAATAGTTGATCTGACTTTAAGGATGACTTATATTTATTCTACTCGCAAATGGTGACACAAATTCATCCAAAATCTCTTAAAGTGCATCATCAGGCATGCAAGAAACGAAACTGGAAAGTTGTAATTTCAGTATTGAAATACCTGAATCTGTACTCTATCAGATCTTGTCAGATCAAAAACTGAATAGCTGTATCCTTCAAGATAAAGTGACTTCATCTTGGACGTCATATAAAATGGAGATGGAGCATAAGTTGTACTTCGGTCGCCACCAGACCTTCAGAAGATTAAATTACTGTCAACAGGATTAACGGTAGCAGTTCTCTAAGTTAAAATCACAAACAAAACACAGTTAAATTCAAGCATAAATTGAGATGGCAGACAGGACTTTACCTATAACTTAGCAAATTGGCTGCGAATGTAATTGGTTGATCACCTCTTCCAATACCTTGCTCTTGCACAAATATGGGCACCCTTCTTCCCTTGAACTCCATATGTGAAAACTGCTCTCCAAACCCATAAAACTTCTCATCCTTCTCACTTGAATAAGTGAGAAACACCCTATTGAAATTGGGAAACTCCCCAACCTTGTCCGGATGCTCATCTACCTCATTTTTCAGTATTGAAAACCCTTGAGACCTTGGTAGGAACTGAAACTGCCATCTAAATCTCTTCCTCAAACCTTTTAGCCCTCTAGTTGGAGAAGAGTGATAAAATCTCAAATTGGGTGATCCAAACTTCACTTGGAGACCAACTTGATTACAATTCTTCTGATCAAACAAGACCCAATACTTTGCAACAATTGAAATTCTCTTAGACTTTCCAAAATTTATTCCTTTTTCCTCTACCACATCCAAATCTCCATTGACATACCTCTCAGCCTTCTTGCTACTGAAGACCCTGCCTGTTATCAACACAACTGGGAAGTGGGTACAAGCCAAAGGCTCACTTTTCTGCTGAAATCTACAAGACCCAGATGAAAGATCATGATCAAGAACCTTTTGGAGCTCATCCAACTGGTTGATCACCCTGATATCTTCCACAGACTGATGCCTACAGACAAAGAGAATCTTTTTATCTTTAATAACAAAAGAACCTCTGCTTTCTTCAGCCTCAGTCTCTGCAAAAGCTGCAGAGACAAAGGCCTTGCCAGGTCTGGTAGAGAAGATGGCCTTATCTGGTGTGGAATTGTGGGAAATTGAAAGATACCCACCATTTTTTAAGCTCCAGCGGATTTCAAAATCGCTGCCGATTTGAAAAATCGGAGATTCAGAAGTGTATTGGAGGTGGGAGAAGAGGGCACCGGAGAGGAGAGGGAGGGATTTGGGGGTGGATGGGAAGGGGTTGTTGATGTGTTTGTGGTGCTTCTTGGAGACCTTCCTGAGAGTTGCCATGAAAATGGTAGGATTCTTGAATCTGTAGTTGGATTAGATTCTGAATTCTCCTTATTGGGTGTGAATCTTAATAGAGGCCGGTTTGCATGAGACCGATCTAACTTGCATGAGCCAAACTATCTCCATCCTTGTTATACAATTATTGTACATGCAACGTTCAAATTTATACTCGTAACGTGCACGTTCACCCTTGTCAGATTCTTTGTTGGATGGCAGCACTCATGGAAGTCTCTTTTGAGTTTTGTACGAACAAATATTTGGCCCCAGTTTTGCTAAGCTCCATTGACTCTCTGTTGCTTCTTTTTTTTTTTTTTGGGTACCAAATTCAGGGCCTGCCACCATGGTTGCCCCTATTGACTATTGCTAGCATGGGCTATATTTTGTCTAGTGAATTGACATAATATTCCTTGATATTAGTATGGGCTATATTTTGTTACTTTTTTTCCGGCGACTGACTTTTATTTTTGAATTTCAAACTTTTGATGATTCTAGCTATGTTACACAAGTCAGTTCACAGTTGCTTCTTCATACATGAGAGAAAATTCATTCCTCATCCAAATTTCAAGAGTTATGTGAATCCATAAGTCGAAGGTTGTATGATGTACAATGCATCGGGTCATGCTTTTAGGCATGGTGCTACTCAGTTCTGCATCTTGCCTTTTACATAGGAGATTATGGGAGTGGAGCTTCTCACTCCATCTCTTTTCATTCTTTGTATAATGTATCTGGCCTTGGTTGTGGGATGGTTCATTTCAGGATTCAAAGCAGACTAACCCGGTCGGTCTCAGCCCAAAATGTATGTGGACATGGTTTTCTAAGCTATTCATCACAATGAACTATGTTGTTTTGGAGAAAAAGAACAAAAGACAAATTATTTCGTTTCACCTAATTATAAAAAAAACTATGTTGTTTCACATTCTTTTGACCTATTATGTTGGCAAAATGCACTGAGTTTTCCTGTTATTACTTTTACATAAATATCAATTGCAAATATTGTCTTAGATCGGGCTAACAGGTTGTCACTAATGAATTGTATTCCACAATGGTTTTTAGCATGAAGAAGGAAATTAAAAAGAGATGCTAAGTTGATTCACTGAAATGGGTATCTTACAAAATTAGAACTGAAAACATTACACGGAGGCAATGACGAGAATTTGCAAATTTGCAACTGTTCGTGCAGTTATCTGGATAATTTATCTCCTATTTTTGTAGGAAGACTCATGCACCCTTCACCCCTACACTCTTTATGCTACAGAGATTCGACCCTAGGGCTTCCTTAATTGGGAGAGATCCAAACAATGCAACTTATGGCACATTTGAATAGCTTAATCGGACCCTATTGCTGAAGAGCCACTTCAAAAGCGTCTTTAGAAAACTGAATAAGACCATTTGATATGGTTGATAATTTATCTCCTATTTTTGTAGGAAGACCCATGCACCCTTCACCCCTACACTCTTTATGCTACAGGGATTCGACCCTAGGGCTTCCTTAATTGGGAGAGATCCAACCAATGCAACTTATGGCACATTTGAATAGCTTAATCAGACCCTATTGCTGAAAAGCCACTTCAAAAGCGTCTTTAGAAAACTGAATAAGACCATTTGATATGGTTGAATGCAACTTAGCCAGTTAGACTATCTAACATAAAGACATCTGAGCTTGTTAGGCAAAATTCAGATCAGACAATGCTTTTTTTAGTTGCAGTCCGAAGGTGTATCAAATGAGCCCTTAGGCTGGATGGACATCCCAATATGACTGTTTATGTAAACATTTTGTTTAAATAAAAATGGTCTTATCTGATACGAAAGAAAAGCCTTACATCTAGATAAATTCATTTTCGAAAACCATATAAGACTATTAATATGGAACGGAGGGAGGATTAGAGATTGACCATGCTGGACTATCAATCATATTTTTTTCTCCGTGAACATGAATAAATTGATCATGCAGCCTTGGTTCCTTAATATCCTGATTTCTTGAAGGAAATGAATCTATCACTCTGCCACACCCACAGATAAGATGTTTGAACTTAGAAGATTAAATTGACAGTCAAAAATCTCTTTGAACTATGATTCTAGACAGGTTTAAATAGCTTGTTAGGTGCAAGCGCAATAAACAACCATGAAGTTCAGCTACTATCGATGATTTTGCCTATAGTTGAACTGCATAAGCAGCAATAAATAACTGTTTCAATCAATCATGTGTAGTGATCTAGGTTTTAAAAATCGAACAGGTCATCGACCCAAAATTCTTGCAGAGTAAGTCCAGCCGGGGGTCAAACCGGATTGACCTAGTTGCTGACGTCAAGGGCTGGCCGAGGGAGGTTATGAAAGGGTTGGGCGGGAGAGTTGGGGCGATGAATGGCAAAGGAGAGCTGAGGTGAGGGATTGTAGGGCAAATCCGATCGTCTAATTTTGAAATCGTAATCATTCAAATGTAATTAAGATTTTTGGAAAGAGTTAGCATATTGAAATCGCCTCCCAAGCCATATGAGAGAAAATTTTCAGCGTATTTTGCACACTGACCATTCACCAACTAACGTGGTTGCATGTGTTCCCTATAAAATCTGTTATTGGCCCAAGGATATTTTATAAAATTATTATTATTATTAATTAAATAAATGTTTATAATTTTGACTGACTTTTCAACCTGGATATCCTTCATTAATGCGAGCCGTCCATACTCAAGATTGACGGCGCACACTCTACTACTGTTTGATGGAGCACACAGTAGTAGAGATTGCGCCGTCAATCATATTGATCGACTAAGATCGATGGCTCCGATCCGATGGAGGAAGGTGGATGAAAAACACTTCCACATGTACGTTGGTGAATGGTAAAATACACGGACAGCATGGCGTGCAAAATGCACTGAGAAATTTCTCCATGTCATAAAAACTAAAAACAAGAGGAAAAGGCTAGAGAGAGAAATCGAGATGTCGTTCTCGGCGGTGAGGAATGTGAAGGTGCCGGCGAACTCGGCGACGGTGGAGGAGGCGAGGGGCCGGGTGATCGACTTCTTCAAGAAGGCCTGCCGTTCTCTCCCCGCAGTCATGGACATCTACAACCTCCACGACGTCGTCACCGTCTCCCAGCTCCGCTCCGCTGTCTCCCGCAAAATCCGCAGAAATTCTCACATCTCCAATTCCAAGGTCACGTCACTTCCCTCTTGCTTCCCTTCTTGATTTCCATTTCATCAAAGTATCGATTTTGAAATTAGTGGGCAATTCGCGTTTGTGTCTGCTGGGCGATTGGGTTTTGGGATTGGGGATTGAGCGATTGTGATTTGGTAGTGATTGAGATGCTTTGGGTGATTTAAAGTTCGATCCTTTTTGGGATCTGAGATTGTGGGTTGTTCATGCTTTATCTGTTGGTTGAGTGAACTGGGTGCATTTGGTGTTACGAATTGTGGTTTTCTGAAAATTTGCTGAGTTCGGTAAGTTTGCTGTGTTAGAGAATAGATGGAGACAAACATAGAAGAAGTCAAAGAAAGTTGCTGGATGGAGACAAAAGGAGATTCAAAGGTGGGAGGCGCCATTCGGCGCTGAACAGTAGTCCTCACGAGAAGTCTTCCACATGCCTATGTGAAAGTTGTTCCTCCTGCCCACACGAAGATGATGAGCTGCCCATGAAAATTGTTCCTCCCTTCCTTATATAAATATATAAAGGGACCTCTCCATTGTATTGATATATAAAATACCGAGGTAGTGTGGTGGACACAGGGAGAAGTATGGTGAACACTCATCAGATAATAGAGAGTGAGGAAACGAGTGTCTAAGCTAGAGTAGAGTTGAGCCTGCTCCTCTGAGAGTGAGAGTTGTACTCCTCTTATAATTCCTTCTCTAGAGATGGTGAAAGTGTGTGTGCTCTGTGGACACAGGTAAATTATCGGACCACGTAAATATCTCTATCCCCTCTTGCATTTGATTACTTGTGTGTGTAAGAATACCCGGTCCATCCCTAACAACTGGTATAAGAGCAATATCGGTTGTCGGATTTTCTTAATTACTCGTATTAGAGTGAGGTTAGGGTATTCTTACTCTTTTGGTGTCACCATTGCTGCCGCCACAGGAAGGAGTCCAGTCAGTGCCATGCAGCAACCTAGTTAACGTCATGCAACGGTGATCAGTGACATGTTAGTGCCATGTGTCATCAAAAGACATGGCCAGATGTCTGACATGACATCATCCTCACGTCAATAAGGTTTAACTCACTGAGTTTACTCGTCCAGAAGGTTTTTGTTGATCCATTGAGTTGACTCACTAAGTTGACCCGTCCAGAAGGTTTGACTTAACTGAGTTGGGGTTTTCCAACCCATTTTTTGCCCAAGTCAGACGGTTTGTCGACGTTCTGAATCCATTGGTGGTGTCAGAATTTGCTAATTCTGCCTGCTGGTAGGAGTTCCTTCACAATGACATCTGATAAAGAGAAGATCAAGGACGGGACCAACATCGGTTTCTGGAAGATGCAAATCGAAGACTATCTCTTTCAGAAGGATATGTACTTGCCATTAGGAGAAAAACCAGAAGATATGAAGGATTCGGAGTGGGTGTTGCTTGATCGGAAGGCTCTTGGCACAGTGAGATTGACATTGTCAAAATCCGTGGCCTTCAACTGCTTCACTTATCCATGAGAAAATCATTGCTTCACTTATGGCAGCACTATCCAACATGTACGGACAACCATCGGCCGCTAACAAAGTGCATTTGATTAAAAGATTATTTAATCTGCAAATGCATGAAGGTGGAAGTTTTAGAAATCATGATCAATTACCTTCAGGTGATATCGAGTTCAATGATGAGATCCACGCCCTACTAATTCTTGGCCAGCTACCTGAGAGTTGGAAAGGCACAATTATTGTGATCAGTGGCTCCGCAGGAAAATCTAAGTTGAAGTTTGAATATGTTAGCATGATTTTACGGAGGATATCAGGAAGCAGTTAGATGGTGCTTCTACTTCAAGATTTGTTTTAAATGTTGAAAGTAGAGGCAGGCGGAATGGGCAAGATAGATCACAAAATCGAGGAAGATCAAAGATGAGATCATCACAGTCTAGGAAACTAAACAATTTTCAAAAGACTGGTGAGTGCTGGATCTGTGGAAAAACTGGGCATTACAGAAACAATTGTAAAGCCCCGAAGAAGGAATCCGAAGGGAGGACAGAAGCAAGCATTGATTCCTCATCGGATGTTGACAATAGTTTGATATGTTCCCTAGAAAGTATTGAGGAGCATTGGGTGTTAGACTTCGGTGCTTCTTTCCATGCTACCTCCTATAGAGATTACCTGGAAAATTATATACCAGGTAACTATGGTAAAGTGTACCTTGGCAATAACCAACCTTGTGACATCATCAGGAAAGGAGATGTGAAGATCAAGCTGAACGGGCCGACTGGGAAGCTGAAGAATGTCAGACACGTCCTCGATTTGAGGAAGAACGTGGTCTCAGTTAGACAATTGGCAGATGAAGGCTACACAACGATCTTCGACAGTGATAGTTGGTAGATCACAAGAGGAGCAATGATTATTGCATGAGGAAAGAAAAACGGCTCTCTATATATGACAACAGAGGCTTGTTGAACTATTGCAGATGCTATAGGTAACGAGAATTCCAACCTGTGGCATCAAAGACTTGGTCATATGAGCGAGAAAATACTCAAGGTTATGCAATCAAAGGGAAAGCTACTAGGCTTGCAGTCGGTGGATATAGATCTATGTGAAGATTGTATCTTTGGCAAGCAAAAGAAGGTGAGCTTCCAGACAGGCGGATGACCCCCCAAAAGAGAGAAACTCAAGGTGGTTCATAAAGATGTTTGGGGTACAACAACCGTCTCATCCAATGGCGAAAAGTCTACTTTCAGAAGCATAAATAAGATGTCTTTGATGCATTCAGAATATGAAAGGCCATGGTGGAAAATGCGATAGGATTGAAGATAAAAAGCTTAGATTTGACAATGGTGGAGAATATGAAGATTTCATATTTAAGAAATTCTGCTACAACAATGGCATCAAGTTGGAGAGAACTGTATTAGGTACGCCACAACACAACGGTGTAGTAGAATGTATGAATCGGTCATTGATTGATAAAGGCAGAAGCATGCGTATACAATCAGGTTTATCGCTGTCATTATGGGCAGAAGCAGTCAGTAGACCTGATTAATAGAAGTCCCTCATCACCTCTAGAGCTCAGAATACCAAAAATGGGTGTATCATGTGAAGGAAGAACAGGATGGTTCAAAAAGATACAAGGCTCAATTGGTAGTCAAAGGCTTCTAATAGAAAGAAGGAATTGACTACACCGACATCTTTTCATCGGTGGTGAAGCTAGCCACTATTTAGTCAGTGTTGAGCATTGTTGCTGCTCAAGGCCTACACCTGGAGTAGCTGGACATGAAAACCGCCTTTCTCTACGGCGTTGTAGATGAGGAAATCTACATGTAGCAACAAGACGGATTCTCAGCAGTAGGAAAGGAGAATCTTGTATGCAGGCTGCAAAGGACCTTGTATGGTCTAAAACAAGCCCCTCGACAATGGTATAAGAAGTTTGATTGTTTTATGCTGCAGAGGCAAGGATTCCATAAGTGCAATGCTGACCATTGTTGCTACTATAAGAAGTACAAGTCACTACTTCATGTCAAACTCCTTTGCCAATTGTGAAAGATATAGGTTCAGCTAACCAGATTCTTGGGAAGCGAATCACCAAAGATAAGCAAAAGGGTATGTTGTAGTTATCTCAAGTGGAGTATATCATTCATGCGTTGAATAAGTTTAGCATGAGTGCTGCCAAGGCAGCCAGCACACCCCTGGCTAGCCACTTCAAGTTATCGAACAGTCAATCACCCCAGACAGATGAGGAGAGAAACTTCATGGCTCAGGTCCCTTATGCCTCAGCCATTGAAAGTCTAATGTATACCATGGTCTATACAAGGCTAGATATTGGCCATGCAGTGGGAGTTGTTAGCAGGTTTATGTCTAATCTAGGAAGGACCTACTGGCAAGCGGTGAAATGGATCATGAGGTATCTATGAAGCACTAAAGATAAATGTCTATGCTTTGGAAAAGGAGAGACAATTCCAAGGCTACGTCAATGCAGACTTCGCTAGCGAAGTTGATCGTAAGAGTACTACGGGTTATGTCTTCACATTGGGAGACACAACTGTTAGTTGGATATCGCAGATACAGAAGATCGCAGCTCTATTAAGTACTGAGGCTTAGTATGTAGCTGTGACTGAGGGTAGCAAAGAGATATGTGATTCAAACAGGTGAAGAATGTACTGTACAACGACAGTCAGAGTGCGATTCATCTAGCTAAGAATTTGACATTCCATTTAAGAACCAAGCACATTGGATTGCGCTATCACTTCATCAGGTCTCTGCTAAAGGATGGTGTTTTGAAAGTCGAGAAAATCCAAGGAAGTAAAAATTCATCACACATGTTGACAAAGGTTGTCACCATCGACAAGCTGAAACTGTGTTTAGCTTCAGTTGGTCTTCTAGGCTGAAGACAGGATTGAACACACCACTGTTCACCGATCACCGTTGGAAGATTTTTGTCTCCAAGTGGGAGCTTGTTAGAGAATAGATAGAGACAAATATAGAAGAAGTCAAAGAAAGTGGTTGGATGGAGACAAAAGGAGAGTCAAAAGTGGGAGGAGCCATTCGGGCCCGATTGAACGGGGCGCCCCCAGAGTCCCACCAACTCACTAGTCCCCACAAGAAGTCTTTCACATGCCCAGTGAAAGTTGTTTCTCCTGCCCACGTAAAACTGATGAGTTGCCCATGTGAAAGTTGTTCCTCCCTTCCTTATATTAAGGGTGCTCTCCATTATATAACACACCGAGGTAGTGTGGTGGACACAAGGAGAAGTGTGGTGAACACTCACTAGAGATGTACACAAAGAGTGAAGAAGTGAGTGTCTGAGCTAGAGTAGAGTTGAGCTTTTATGCTCCTCCGAAAGTGAGAGTTGCACTCTTGTACTAATAATAATTTGATTATTATTAAATATCAAATTCCTAATAATAATCCCTTTCACCTGGGACCTATTAGGACTTCCGCATCACTAACCAACTAATGACTTTTTGTAAATCTTTTTGTTTTGCATTTGATTACTTGCTTCAAAGTTCACAACAATTATTTTACACATGATGTCCTAGTGCCTAAGATAATCAACTTAGGCACACACCCTTCTAGTGGAGCTGACTAGACTCCTTCCAGTGGCGGCAACGGTGGCAACACCAAGAGAGTAAGAATACCTTAACCTTGCTTTGATACCAGTTGTTTAGAAAATCCAACACTAACCAGTTGTTTAGAGTGCTGACTGTTAGTGGATGAGGAGAGATTAAACAAGTAATCAAATACAAGTGGAAACTGAGAAATTTACATGGTTCGGCAACTTGCTTACATCCATGGAGTACACACATTTTCACTATCTATACAGAAGGAATTACAAGAGGAGTACAACTCTCACTCTCGGAGGAGCATAAAGGATCAACTCTACTCGAGCTCAGACGCTCACTTCTTTATTATTTGTGTTACATCTTTGGTGAGTGTTCACCGCACTTCTCCCTGTGTCCACCACACTACCTCGGTGTGTTATATATCAATATAATGGGGAGGTCCTTTTATATAGGGAAGGGAGGAACAACTTTCACGTGGGCAGCTCATCATTTTCACGTGGGCAGGAGGAACAACTTTCACTTGGGCATGTGAAAGACTTCTCTTGGGGACTAGTAGGTTGGTGGGACTGTGGGGGGCCCGCCCCTATTATGCGTCAAATGGCGCCTCCCACTTTTGACTCTCCTTTTGTCTCCATTGAGAATTGCTTGTGTGTGCAAACTTGCGTTGCTTTGTGAACTAAAAGTCTGATTGGGAATTGTGTTTGTTAAGTGTTGTTCTTGCTTGATTTGTGGGGAAAGTGGACTGGCTGTTATTTGGTGTTGGGAATTGGGATTTTTTTAAAATTTGTAAATTTTTTTTTTTTTTGCGTCTTGACATTCCTATGAACTTAGATTGTCATGTGAACAAATAATGTGATTGGGAAATGTGCTTTTTTATGAGGGTTGTTAGGCGTTGATGCTTCAACTAGTGGGTGGTTAATGGGTTATGTTTGTTGATTGAGTGGCCTGGGCTCATTTGGTGTTGGGTGAATGGGGTTGTCACTGGGTTCTTTAGTATGTCTTAGCCTTAATATTGACTTGGATTGTCCTTTGGATTAATGCATTTTGCTTGGGATTGAGATGTTGTTAATGAATTATTTATGTTTAAACATATGGATGCTTGTATGATTATTTGTTTTTGTATTTGGTGTTTGAAGATGAAATTCTCTTGGTGCCTTTTTTATTTTTCTTAGATTGGTAGATCTATGTTGACTTCTAATGAATTGAATGGCGCTAGAGTTTCTTGGTCCTTACCTTTCCTTGTAAAAGAAAGTGAAGCTGTGGTTTTTGTTTATTGATGAGCACTATAGTTATGCCCCATTGAGAAGATGCAGAGAACTACATATTAAAGAAAGAAAAAATGAGAAATCTCTCTGGGCATTGGACTTCATGAGAAATTGTAACATGTGTATCTATTTCTTAGTGCATTTGGTGAAATGAATGAGCAATGTTCTTTAAGTCAAGTGATTGGACCGATCAGATTGGCGTCATTCTGATTACTTATACACAGTTAGGTGTTAGGCTTTAACTACTCCCCTGATCCACAATAATAGTCATATTTAGTTTTTCAAAATGAACCAAAAGAACAGTTCGTTTTGAAAGGCCAATTAGGACAATAAATATGGAATGAGTATCTACTATGTCCTAGCTATTTCGTTACTGTTTGTTTACTGCCGGAAGATCAATTGTAATTTGCAAACATTTCCAAATATTGAGACAAATATTGCCTAAAGGGACAATGTGACGTCACTCACATTCCCTTCGAAATGGCATCCCATGGGTGACCTAACGTATGGGTGGCATTACTCTTTTTAAATAAGCGAGGAGACTTGAATCCGGGAGGGGAGAGGCCCAACCAGCGCAACATAAGCTGGATCTGCAGAATAATGAGACTTTAGTCACCAAGTTGCTAGTCCATAGGCAGATTCTGATTTCGAGAAGTGTTGCGCTTTTGACAGTTCCTTCTCCGTGGAAAAATGAGGACAACACATGACCATGGTTTGCACAAGGTATGCATTCTCGGTCTCGGTCTCAGACTCAGTCTGCCGAAAAATAGAGATCTCGAAGAGATCAGGAAAAGGATCTCGATGATGAGAAAAGGCTGGCGAGTCCATAGATATGCCTTTCTATAGGTTTATAGCTTATAAATAATAATGGTTACCATGAAAAAACTATATCATCTACCTCATAACATAATATTCCTAAGAAATAGATATCAAGATAGTTGGTAGATGACCACTAATACAACTAGTTTTCAAACATTAATAGCATCATAGTTCTTAGGTTATATGCTGAATACTAAAGGGGGAAAAAGTTGATTTAAAAGTCTAGGAGCATTTTGGGTTTTAGAGAGGAATGTAGGTGGACTTTTAGAGTTGAAAGATAGATGAATTCCATATGTTCCTTTTTTTTTACATTCACTTAAGGACAAACTCATGCTTTCTCTTTACACTTCAAATGAATGAATGATTGGAGTATACTCTTTTAGGTGAAGTGTACTGAGAATATACTCTCTTCACTTTACACTATAAGTGTTTATTTTTGGAATTTATTCTCTTCATTTTACACTTCAGGTAGATAGTAATTGAATGTCTTTTTTGACTGAGACCGAGATTTACCAAGATCTCGGACCGAGATCTGGAACATTAACACAATGAAAGTCTAATTTTCCCGAGATCTCTTCGAGATTTGGAAAATTTCTCTCAGACCCTAGTTCTCGTAGCTCCATTTCTCGGTCCCTGACCGGGATAAGACATCTTGCCGAGAATGCATACCTTGGGTTTGCAACATCTAAGGATGGATCTTTCCCAATTTAAATATCTCTGATCTGAGATATTAGCAAAACATCTAAGGTATTTGCCGACATCTTGAACCCACCCCCACCTTCGAGCACCCTTCCAAAACTATGCCTTAAAAGTTGCTATTATACTTCCTTAATATTTTTGTTATAATATTACCTTTAGCAGCTTCCGTGTTCTACGTTAGCACTAGGGAGTTTTGTTGAACAAAGTCGTTGGACACTCCAACTTTCCTTTATTTTAAATTGCACTTTTGTTGAACTTATATTTTTTTCTGCTAATGGAAAACCATATAAATAATTTATATTTATGTGGATGACTATATTATATGGGCTCCTACAACCATAATATTCTTAAATTTAGGCCTTATTTTTTATGTATTAGGTTTGGGGAGTTGCACTAACAACATTTTAATCATTAACCAAGCAACAAAAATAGAGCGTTGATTTTGATGTACAAATCTCTCGTGTTTATATGGTCAAGCTTTTTTGTGAGTTAATCTATTGAGAGATTTTTTATAAATGCTTACTAAGGCGGAAGTGTTGGGGGCTGGTGTCAATAGTGTATGACTAATTCCTGGTTGTGATGAGTGAAGAGAGTTGTAATCTATTTTTAGAGTTTCCTATATATTAAAATTTGCAACCTAGGTGATTTTTCTGTTGTCAGCATGCGGATTCAAGTTAAGAAATAGATTTTACGTGGGTCGATGGCATGACTGTTGTAGGTAAGAGGCTGAGTAACTAGTTTGGTTGGAGACTAGAACTTTCACGGTTGTATGATTTTGGTTTGTTATTTGGTAGAACAGTCAAACTTAACAAGCACGAGAAACTAATTCATGAACAGTTGCATTATTCCTTTAACATTAACTATTCATAAATAAATAGTGATCAGCATTTTTTCTCCTTTTTCTATAATTATGCATCCTTCTAAGTTCATAGTAAATGTGTTTAGGTTATTGACTTGCTTTTATTCAACGGGCTGGAGGAACTCGGCAATGTTGTTGAGCATGCAAAGCAACGGCACCACATTATAGGTGAGTACGTTATTGGGCAAGAGGGCCTCATGCAGGATAAGGATGTGAAAGATCAAGGAAGCTCGGAATTCTTAAAACAGTTTTACACTACTAATTACTTCTGAAACTGTAGCAAGTACCAGTCCTGTTTTTAATTTTCCAATCATTATGGTTAGCGTGGCCTTTTTGGTACTCAATTTGAAAATAAGATCAAGAGACTGGGCATTGTTCTTGTCGATTTACATGGGGAAGTTTGACAAGATTTTTTTTTAATTCATCTTGAAGGTTTCATGGATGTTTCCATCATTGTAGCTATATTACTGCTGTATTATTATGGTTCACAATGGGGTGCCTGGTCAGCTGGAAAATGCAGTTCATGGTAATTCCATGTTATGATTTTCTTAGTACTAATATGGTTGGGAAGGTTTTTTATCCTCATCCCCCATCAGAAAATGAAAGAATAAAAGGTTCTCAACCCAGCTGATTGCGCTAGTACGCAGCCGTGAAAAGCAGGACTGCTGGCGGGTCAACCTAGTTGGGCATTGGAACTTGGAAGTGCTTTGGCCTGCAGCAAGTGCTTTATTTTTCATCAAAATACAAATCCCCACTCTGTCACTCACCTTTCTCTCGCACCATATCACTTTCAAACTTCCAATGTATTGCATTCTGTTCACTGCCATTTTAATCTAAAAATTTTATTCTAAATCACGAACATTGTAACTTTGGATCCGCATATAATGGCTCAAGTACATCAAACGGCTTCCTTTTCCAGTAAGTAGCTTCTCTGTAAGCATACAAGAACATGATCAACATTGAATACTCTAGGAATTTTAGTGTCAAAGGAAGATTGAAAAAAGCTCCCCTACCATGATTTTCTGGATAAAAAATAAATTGTTCACGACTTCACATCAAGTCCATCATTAGCACATAATGCATACCTGGAGGTGGATAGCCCCATTCCACATATAACCAAAATTCATTCATTTAAGAAACATAATCTGTGCCATCAGTCTAGGAAATCCATCATCGAGTTTTTCTTTAACGAATCAACTTGCACAAGCATTGCAGCAATCATCCTGTTTGGAAAAACATCGTCAGCCTTCATTCGCTCTCTGAACCCATATGCTGGAACTTTAGCGTTTATGTAGGCCTGAAGCAAATTTTGATACTGCTGCATTCGTCCCCCATAACCCATTGTTCTCAACTTACCGAATATCTTCTCAGAACTGTGAATATCACCTCGTCTGGCATAATGCTTCAGCACCTCTATGTAAGACGAATACATGGGCTTCATCTTACGGTTCTGCGCTGCCTTGTTCAAGATTGCATCAGCCTTCTCCACTTCCCCAGCTTGGAGATAAAGCCTAACAAGTGCATCCCAAGTTTCGGGACCAATAAGATACCCACTTTCAGACATCTTCTTCATCAAATCTTTGCCCTTAAGTAAGAGCTTATGATCACTATAAACCCGCAGCAAGGCGGTGAATACTTTTGGAAACGGCTTCTTCCACATTTTCTGAGCTTTCTCAAATACTTCTTCAGCTTTCTCGACCTGTCCCAACTTACCCCAAGCTTCGATTGCAGCAATAGCCTCATTAAAACGCAGGGAATCTTTACACTCCTTCCATACTCGGGTGACTTCCTCAGACTTCCCCAAGGCCGCATACAAAGGTAGCAACTCAGCACAAGCTTTACGATTTTCCTTCAGATCCCCAGCTTCCATCTCCTTCATCATTTTCTCAGCTTTCTCAGGTTTTCCACAGTTAATGTAGTGCCTCGCTATGACTGATAGGAGGACTAAATCAGGCTCCACTCCCTCAACCTTCATTGTCTCCATAATCTGCTCCATGCCCTCTATATCATTTGTTCGGCCTTTCGCGTCGATCAAAAGTTTGTAGGTAAATAAAGTCGGCTTCACATCTTCCTTTTCCATCATTAATAGAACATCAGCTATTTTCTTGCGATCCACCCTCTTATAGAGGAGGAGCAACTGATTGGTAGCAAATGCAGTCAATGGAAAGCCAAGGTCCCTCATTTTATTAAATACTTCTTCAGTTTTCTTGATATTTCCAATATTACAACAACTAGCCAATAGAGTCCTATAAACCACTTCCGTCCTCAAACTACTAGGGATGCTGTTAATGTACTTTTCTGCCTTCGTAATGCCATGAACTTTAGCAATTAAATCCAAGCGAGAAGCAAAATCACCCTCCGTGTACTCCATTTTTTTATTTGTCTCCAACCACTCCATTAACTATAAAAAAGAACAAGAAAGGTCCACAAAGTTCATAATTTCAGAACTAAAAATAATAAAATTGAGATAAGATTGGTTCAGAATTTGATATAAAACACAGAAGATTCATTTGTCTTTAATCATACTAAGTACATGAGCATAAATGAAACCCTGATGCCTAATTTTATTAGCTTTTACCAACAGAAACTCATAACAATGAATCCTGGAGAGCATGGCAAGCAAAGATTTACACTAAGATAGTGGCATCTGCATTTACAATTCTACCACTAAATGACCGTGCTTTTCCTGTTCCAGCTAGCCCCAAAGTTGGACATCAGTAAAAATATGCATGAACCAAAAAATGGATTGTTTGAGCATCTTCAACACTACTTCCAAACCTATTCAAGACTTACCAGTATAGATTACAAATGCGAAATTCTAAAGAACTATTAGTGTTGACACTTACCTGCAAGGCCTTGGCAAATAGCTTGCGCTTTCGAAGATTCATTAAAATAACAGAAATCTCAGTTCGTTTTAAAGAGTTTCCATCTTCAACCCATTTATTCATGATAGTATCCATAGATGCCGGAGACGCCTGAGAAATTGACCCATACAAAGTAAATATACTCTTCCTTGTTGCCTTAGAGGTTGGACCCACTTCCACATCTGACACATGGCCACCTTCTGATATATCGCCCTCACTTTCATCCTCTGAGACCTCCCGCTCAGAGATCGATTCCTCAGAATTCTCTTCAGCTTCAGGTGTAGCATAGTCTCCAGCAATCTCAGCCTCTTGAGGAATTTCTAGCTCAGAAAAACCATCTTCCAAGTCATCTTCTTCATCACCACTCTTAGAGCCAGCCTGTGAAGAAAGATATTTTGTCCCCACAGGGAAGGCACCAAAAACATGAGAAAAAAGAGTTTTTGGCAAAACAGTTTGAATTACAACCAATTGACGGTGGTCATACTGCTTGCTCCACCCCTTTGTCAAATCATTATTGAGCACACATGCTTTAGCTGAAATACTTCGAGGAATACCAAGACGATAACTACAGCTCCTGCCATTAATAATGCCAAAGTTATCCACGTTATTTGACTGGTTTCAAACAATAAGATCAAAATAACACACTTGGCAGCACTACTCTTTGCATATGGTTGAGCACACCCTCCATCCCATATTAACAAATCCATTTGAAAAAAAACGTTTGTTCCACATTAATGGCTCCAACTGGCTTAAGTAGCTGGCTACTTCAAAAGCATGACTACCCATTCAAAATGTACTATTTTAGACATCAGTATTTTTTCAAATGGTACTGTTATCTTGCGATGGAGGGAATATTATGGCAGATAAAAGATTACTGTACCTTACCATGATCAAGCAAAGAAAAGGAGAAAACAGAGTTGATGAAAGAAATTTTGACTGGATAAACCACATAAAATTAACTCCCTCTCCCTTTCATCGATATTCCATTTATCAAGAACCTTATGAACAAACATCCATCAGCTACATGGCAATTAATCTCCTTGATAAACTAGCAACTGAAGAAAAAACCTCCCCTCAAATATTTTCCATATGAAGCATTATTGACACTATCAGAATCAAGTTATGGAATGATCTCATTCTCCTCTCCGAAAAAAAAACATAAATTTTGACGAGAGAGCAATTGCATGCTATAAAACGTGCCCATGAAGCATTATCAATTATAATCGCCCCATGCATATTACTAGCTCCATTTTGGGAAAAAAAGCTCGTCCCATTTTAATAACTGGTTGGATGAATATTATGAACTAGTTGAAGAGGCTTCAAATTTCAGTTACTGATTCCATTTGATAAATATCACTATTTTCCACGTGGAGCTATCAATATGGCATGGAGTAATGAAAATCAAACTCTCACCAAAAAAACAACATCCACTCCGTCCACTGAAGCTCATCGGGATGGAAGAAAGACAGGTACATGATTGGGTTTGCTCTCTCAAGACCAAAAATACAGAGAGATAGACTCTATTTTTCTATGCAGGCCTTAGTTCGATAAATTTCACTGATTTTGCAATGCAGACGAGCTTCATTGGACAGAGGAAGTATAAAACACCAAACATTCTACAACCAAAACTGCCTCTTCACTAATTCTACTCCAGCATTCCTTTGTTTGTTTTCCCAAACGAACTAAAATTTGTTCATCATAAGAAAACCAAATAGGACAATTAAAATGGGACACATCAAACACTCCCCAAAACAACCAAAACTGCCTCTCTTCACTCATTCACAAAACACCAACATAACCAAAAAGCAGCTACCCACTTTACAGAAAGGCCATTTCTTTACACAACAGACAGCAAGAACAGAAATACAAGGACCATGAGGGACTGTCCAAAATGACTCAAAAACACTGTAAAGCACACAACTTTCTAGCTCAAATTGAAAGCAATTGATGGCCAAGAAATGAGAGAAGAGAAAGAGAGAGAAGGGACGATACCTGGTGAAATTAGAAGCTCTTCGAAGTGCCCACATGGCGATTCCAGCAAGAAGAAGAAGAAGAAGAAGACAGGGAGAGGCTCCGACCCTAAAACCCTAAAACCCTGCAGTCATGTCTTCCATGAGAGAGAATAAAGTAGATTTTTATGAAGGTGATATTGTTCATTTGGGCCTGTCATTGAGCCCAGTGGGTAACAAGTGGGATTCGGAATTTAGGAGATGTTTTGTTGGGCCTGAGGGAGTGGTATTATTTGGAGTATTATCAACTAGGCTACTAAACCTTATAAAACATAGTCTCACAAGTTTTAAAATGGAGTCATATAATAAGATTAATCTTGCGCAAAGTCACCAGCCATGTGATAGATTTTCTCATGAGAGGGCGTGAAAGCTTTGCAGGTCGTGATTTTCTCATGAGAGGGCGTGAAAGCTTTGCAGGTCGTGTTTGTGGTGGTTTGGGCTTTGTGGTACTCTTTTTGTCTAAAAAAATTGGCAGCATTTGAAAATGAGGTAAATTTATTGGCATGTAGGGCCCATTAAATTTCAAGCCTTCACTTACGCCTACACACGGATATTCAAAAGGATCTATTAGCCAGTAGGAAAAATCCAATCATTTAATTCTTGATTCGTAGTTTTTCAAATGCATCAGGCTTTTTTTCAAACAGAGGGAGTATAATAGAGGGATAAGTAGTTAGCCATCCTAGGGTTTAGGCAGTGCACCCCATTCTACGGTCGGTGGCTGTTCACCGTCCGTGTATAGGGGCTGTGGGGGTGGCTAAACCGTGGATTAAATGAATAATGGAAATTTACAAGAAATTTTAAATTCGATTTTGTTGAATTCTATTGTTGCAGTGTCAAGTTGCATGTGCAGGATTTACTAGTGGTTATAGATAATTGGGGCTCTGCTGAGAGTGGTATGGACTCAGCGGGGCTTGGCCTAAATGTCCATGCCCTGGGTGTATATAAACGGGGTGCTAACTAAAATGTCACACTTAGAAGTCTTTGAAGGAGATCAACAGTAGACACTGATGCGACATATTACAATCCCAATAATAAAAATAAAAAGCCCTATTTCTAAATAGTATAAATCGTAGGTGCTAGAAGAAGAGGATATTTCTTCTGCACAGTGATGCCAGTTGTTTCACTGAGATCCTTAACTTGTTCAGCAAATTCCTCTGGAATCTCCCAGTTAAATGAGTAGAGAAGATTTGCAAGGGTGAGTTCCACAATGGCCACTCCCATATTCATCCCTGGGCACATTCTCCGGCCAGACCCAAAGGGCAACAGCTCAAAATGTTGCCCCTTGTAATCAATGGAGCTCTCCAAGAACCTATCCGGCAGAAACTCCTCCGGGTTTTCCCATGATTCGGGGTCCCGGCCAATGGCAAATATGTTGATAAGAACACTAGTTTTGGGCTCTATTTCAAATCCACCAAGAGTGCATTTTTGTGTAGCTGCATGGTGGATAACAGGAGCTGGAGGGTGCAACCTGAAGCTCTCCTTCATTATTGCATTAAGGTAATGGAGCTGTTTAATGTCACTCTCCTCCACTTTTCCTTTGCTACCAACAACTCTTCTAACTTCTTCTTGTGCTTTCATCATTACTTTCTTGTTTCTCACCAGTTCTGTCAACACCCATACCATCAAAGATGAGCTTGTATCTGTCCCTCCAATGAAAACATCCTACAAAAACAAAACAAAAATGTGCATAAGTAAAACACTTCAATTAATTAGCCTTAATTTGATATATAAGATGGTAGGACAGGAATTTGTAATTCAAAGTCCTAAGCTTGATTTTGATTGGATAGATGAAAGCGGATCCCCTTATTGGCAGGTGAATCGACTTTTCCTCTGTCCAATCAATACCGTTTGTAAGGTTTTGGAGTGCAGATTCGGTAAAAGGATATCACTATTCAAGATGATGAATCAACAACTAAAACATCCTACAGTAGAAAAAGGTGCATAACTATAAACTTGGATTATCTTCCCTTAAGATTAAAAGAAGGTTAATGGAGCATATAAGATGATATACCGTAATAACGCCTTTCATGTGCTCCCTTGTGAGCTTGAACTCCTTTTGGATTCGAAGCAAGACATCAACAAAGTCTTCTTGCTCAGAGATGTCCTTCTTGGCCGAGAGATGCTCATCGATGACGCCCTCAAAGAATCCATCGAACTCGTTGAATACCTTTTCAAGCTTACTAGACATCCCTGTGAGAGTATCAATCCACCCCAACATCGGGAAGTGATCACCCACAAAGAAACCTGCCATCATGGCCTGAGCCTCTTTAATAAGCCCTTGAAATTTGCTTTTCTCAGCTTGTTCAAGATGGCTCCTCCCAAGAGCAATTCTGCAAGTCACATTGTTAGTGACAGCCATGGTTAACTCATTGAGATTCACTACTCCTCCCTTGGCACAACTTTTCGATATTGATTCGATCATCTTGGCCACCTCCTCCTCTCGATCCGGTCGGAAAGAAAGCGCCCTTTTGACTGTGAAGAGCTCAAGTGTGGAGACCTTCCTCATGTGCCTCCAATAGTCTCCATATGGTGCAAAAACCAGGTCCTTGTAATCGTAAGTGAGCTTCTTACGAGACGGCATCTGCGGCCGGCTGGCCGTCTCAACGTCTTTGGTTCTATAGACCTCTTCGGCGCACTTGGCATTTGAGACTATGACATGGGGCAGGCAGCCAACCTGAAGGTACATTAGGGGGCCATGCTCTTTGGCTAGCTTGGCCATGGCGCGGTGGGGTGCATCTGTCATGAGTTGGTGCAGGTTCCCAATGAAGGGAAGCCTTTTGGGTCCTGGGGGAAGTTTACCACCTCTTGCTCTCTTCTTCAAAATCTGGTTCAAAAGAGGGACTCCAATGAGGAAGAAGAGAGTAAGAAGGGAAGGCCATGAGAGCAGAGAAATGATAGCCATGAGAGAGTTGAACAAAGATTGGTGTTTGAGTATTGATTTTGGTTTTGGAGTGGTGCATTTATATAGTGAAGCTGCAGGGATGGCGTGCATGAATGGAAATGAGGAAAGTCCAAGATCAAGATGGAATGGCGATAAGACATGCTTACGGGTAGTGCATTCATTCTACTTTGAACAAAAAAAGTCATCTAAGAAAGAGCCATTCTTTGTTGCGGCGACCTCCAAGAGCTATTCCTTGTTGAGGCAGCGTCAAATGTGGGTCGTCCTCCATTAAATTAACGGATTGGGTTTTTATCTTAACAAAAAAAAAAGTTCGATGTCTCTTTCCATTTTAACAGGTGGACCCTCAAATCTTAATATGCAAGAAGCCTGTAGGTGAAATTAGACAATCCAATTTCAATGCCCGTCAGTGTATCCTTTTGTGGCACTATAGTGGGGCCTAGTATTGGCAGGTAGGGCTGTTTGCGGACGGCCACGTCCGCGGGGCCGTCTGCGTCCGAGGTGTCCGTGGCCGTGTCCACGCCGAGAAGAGTTGTCCGTGGATTTCGGCCACGGATACGGCCAAGGGACCTCGGACAGTCGTCTATCCGAGGTCCGAGGAGGAGGAGGGGCAGCGGGGTGGGGGGAGGGGGGGGGGGGGGCAGCCGCAGAGGAGGAGGAGACGCGGGGGGGAGGAAGGGGTCAGCCGTGGAGGAGGAGGGGCAGTGCCGCGGCGGGGTGGAGAGGAGGACGGAGGGGCCGCCCTGCAAAAAGCTTGCAGGGCGGCGGGGTGGGGGGAGGAGGGGAGAGGGAGGGCCGTATCAATGTCCGTGTCCGTGTCTGTCGGCCTGACGGACACGGACATGGCCATACTTGTGACAGACACAATTTAACGGCCACGGACAACCCTATGGGCAGGCCAGACTTCTGTCCGTGTCCGTATCTGTCTATGAACAGCCCTATGGGCAGGCCCTTGCACAAATTATTGAAGCACATAAAGAAGCATTTTCCATTATTCACATATGTTTGGAGGCGTCAATCCTAATAATAGTCGACATTTAAGTGAGAAGAAGCTTTAGCAGAATTTCCTTTTTTAAAAAAAAACTGAGATGAAGCAACTCTTATCGGCTGTCATCAAACCTTCGTACATGTCCAAGTTCAATATACATCTTGGAGATATTGTGTAAAAAAATATCGGTAGTCGAAAACTAGTTTTTACCATATATTTTCACAATCTAACTTCTAAAATGAGTTATACTAATTTAGACAAAGCATAGATTTCAAAAAATGCATATTAGGATTGGAAACAAACAGAATTTTTTTTCCTTTTTTTTTAAAAATAAAGAAATTTCTAATTTTTTTAAAACACTTTTTTTTTAAAATGGCGATATATCGGTCTGAAACATATCGCCGATATTTAGAATTTTTTTTAAAAATGAGATTGATTCATATCGGTGTATCGAGTGGGACCCAATACAGATATATCGGCAATATATCGGCGAGATGACATTCCATATTCCCGCAGCCTACGTCCATTATGCAGAACGGACCTTGCAGTTCTTTCGTTGAAACAAAAAATGCAGAACGTAATCTATAACTATATAATTCAACAAATTTAAGTCTTTATTATATAAAAAAAGCAAAAGGTGTCCATTAAAAGGGTACTACTTCTCTTCCAATCTCACTTTCTTTTCATGATGGTGTTTGTCAACAACAACCAATCGGTGCTTGTCAGCATTTGGGCTTATAATCAAATATAAAATGGAAAAAACTACCGGTGCTATAGTGCACTGGTAGCCACCAGCCCACGTGGGGCCAACTCATCTGATGCTGGGGAATGACTACATATATGTATATATTCTTTATGAGTAGAGCTTGCCTGCGCTGTATACAAGGACTCTTAGCACATCACCTCGATTTCAATACTTTTCCTAATGCAAGATTGACTAATCAGTACAATTCGACTCAGACTCGTATCACCCATGCCAGGATGATGTGGAGGATGAGTTGGTCTTAGATGTAATTATGCGTTGCGTTAGCTGGAATTTTAACAAGCACCAAATCTTCCTGGTCTACTTTCTAGTGGTCTCATTGGGGGCCCACCTTGCAAGGTAGAAATATGAGTCCGGATCGGAATCGACGATGTACACAGAAAGCGTGTGCGCTCGGTCAAAACCACATTGTTTGAAAGAGTACACATATTTTCTATGTGTGCCGTCGATTCCGTACCATCCACGGCTAGTGAAACTTCACCAGCAGCATATCCCATCTCGTAGAAATATAGGGTACATATATGGAAAGAAGGGAGAAATCCCTTAGTATGTGAGTGATCTATACTATTATGAAAAGTCATGAACAGGGTGGAATGGGCAATTTCAAGTCATGTGCTAAATATACGTTGACATAAAACCTCCTAAGAGAAAAAGAGGAATGGAGACAAGACAAGCTATCATGGGGATGCATTCGTTGTACTTTGAACAAGTCCTCCCAAATAAATCGTTGAAGAATGATGTGTTCCTCTATGGCGGCCTCCTAATTTCAATTGTCAGCGAGCCTTGGTGAAGTAATTTGTTTTACACTCAAGATAGCACAAGCATGAAGCATGTGGCCAAATTACAATACATGAGTCAAACATGTGGGACATCTTGTATTCAATTAGGGGATGGGCATTTTGGCAAAACAAGTGAGAAAATGGGGATAGACCGTTTCAAAGTCTAGTGTAGGAAAAGGAGGCCCTTGGGGGGATACACCAAAATCTCTTCCCATTTGATCATGTAGACCCCATCATTTGATTAAGGAAAATCAGTTAAATATCAACAGCAAAAATTGGTTTATGCCTACATGTGAAATTAGGCAATCCCATTTCAATGGCCCTTAGTGTATCTTTGTATGGGATCAAAGTAGGGCCAACACTGGCGGGCTCCTGGGCAAAAGAGTATAATGTAATTCCTCTTTCTATATTAATAGTCTGATTTGGTTTTTTAAAATGTGCTAAAGTTAGGCCACTTTGAAAACCAATTGTATTATTAACGGAATGGAGGAGTATCATTTTCCATGATCTAGTTCTTGAATAACCATTGACATATGGCCAGTTATTTGGAGGTGTCAATCCTAATAATATGTGAAATTTAAGTGAGATGAAGCTTTAGCAAAAAAACTGATAGTAATAATTAACAAAGAAAAAACTGAGATGAAGCGACCCTACTACTTTCAGGTATCAAACCTTTATATATGTTAAAGTGCAAAATAGACCGTGCCTTTCTTTTGCTAGAAAAATAATTGACAATGTTAGAATATAAAATACATAATAAAAGATTTTTGTTTCCTAATAGCTCAAGCTCTTGGAAAACTTGGTTATCTTAAATAGTATCAAGGCATTTTTATCCCAATTATGTTTCTTGATAAAAAATTTCCGTTTCCTACAGTATATTTTATTACAAACAGGCTAATTAATTTCTTGCGAGAGAATTTGTCAATGTATCCACTGTCCACTTGATCAATGAAAAACCCCATACACAGATTATACGTGTTTACTGAATGCTTAAGGACAGGAGCCATCAGTTCAGTGGTTCCCACACTAGGGCAAGCACCCCATTAACATGTATTATAGCGCATGGGCATGCAATTTTTCTTCTAACGAAAATGTTAGCGAGGCTGAAGGGAGGAAGCCCACTAAGAAAGAATGCGCAAATTCAAGACTCGAGATTCCTAACCATACACTTGACAAGTTGAACCTTTTTTTATTTTTTAAATATTGACAGTTGAGAACTGGAAACAGCCCAAGACATGTTCATTGGTTTACATGCTACAGTGGTCATCTTTCACAGTCAAGATCAGCATGCTCTTTTGGATGAGAAGGATACCGACATGTTGGTCAGACATGTTAAGCATATTTGTTCAACGTAACTGCAAAGTCAAGCACATAAAAATGACAAGATAGAGAGTTTTTTCTATATTACATGGTGCCGTTTTCCATATTATCTATTTTTTCTGTGAAATTCCATATGACCTAGAATCGGCACCTAGAGTACCGAAAATACCATTATTTTATGTTTTTCGTGCCTTTTATATCCTATTTGCTTCATTCTTCACAAAATTAGCGATTTATGGGAGCATCAAGTTAGGGAAGAAGATATTCTGGTAAAGGTCCGTCCATCAGTGCGGTTCAAATCTCCACCGACGCTGTTCAACCTGAAAAAAAAAAATTTATACCAGAAAATTGCAAAATCAGCGAAAAAGACGAGAAAAAAATCTATGATAAAGGGATTTTGATGTAAGAGCAGCGGGGAAGCCCTCCCAACTATAAAAATTAAGATCTACACGTAAAGAAACACATATAAAGGCCACCCATTAGTGCTGGACTGCTTATGGACATCAAATAAGAGGATAAAAATAGGCAAAAACGTGAAATACTTGTCAGCGAGCGACAAGTTCAATTTATATATCTTTCTGTGATCCTAATGAAATGGAAGAGGAGGAAAAATAAGGAAGAACGCAAAAAAAGGGCAAAAACGGATAAAAAATGAACGAGTTATGATATTTTGAAGAATGCAGTAAAATTGTGTCGTCGAAGATACGACTTGAATTTTAGTCGTATCTTCGACAACACGATTTTACTAGAATTTTCAAAATGTCATAACTTGATTATTTTTTATCCATTTTTACCCATTTTTTTCCTCATTTTTCCTCCTCTTCTACTTCATTAAGATATATTAGGACAAAAAAATAAGAAAAAATAAGAAAAAAGAAGAAATTGAAAGCTTTCTGGCGAAGCTCTACTTTCTTCTTATTTTTTCTTATTTTCTTGTTCTAATATATCTTAATGAGGTGGAAGAGGAGGAAAAATAAGGGAGAACAAAAAAAATGGGCAAAAACGGATAAAAAATGAGCAAGTTATGACATTTTGAAAATTCTAGTAAAATCGTGTTGTTGAAGACACGACTAAAATTTAAGTCGTGTCTTCGACGACACGATTTTACTGCATTCTTCAAAATGTCATAACTCGTTCATTTTTTATCCATTTTTGCCATTTTTTTATTTTTTCTTACTTTTTCTCCTCTTCTATTTCATTAGGATCACATAAAGATATGTAAAATCGTGTTATCGAAGACACGACTCAAGTCATGTCTTCGATAACACGATTTTACTGCATTTTTCAAAATGCCATAACCCGCTCGTTTTTTATTCGTTTTTACCCTTTTTTTGTTTTTCTTTATTTTTCCTCATCTTCTATTACATTAGGATCACAGAAAGATATATAAATTGAACTTGTCGCTCGCTGGCGAGTATTTTATGCTTTTGCCTATTTTTATCCTCTTATTTGATGTCCATAAGCGGTCGAGCACTAATGAGTGGCCTTTATATGTGTTTCTTTATATGTTGATCTTAATTTTTGTAGTTGAGAGGGCTTCTCCACTGCTCTTACATCAAAATCCCTTCATCATAGATTTTTTTCTCGTCTTTTCTGCTGATTTTGCAATTTTTTGGCATAAAATTTTATTTTTTCCAGGTTGGACGGCGCCGGCGGTGATTTGAACCGCGATGATGGACGGACCTTCACTGGAATGTCTTCTTCCCCAACTGGATGTTCCCGTAAATCGCTAATTTTAGGAAGAATAAAGCATTTTGGGTTACATTTTTGGAAGAAGGGTATTTTCGATAGTTTTTAGGTCATATGGAAGAAAGAAAATGATTCCCGGTAATATGGGAAAACGAAAGTTGGCGCCACGTAATATGTAAAAAGCTCCAAGATAGAGGAGAACTAGAGGTCAAATGCGCAATCTATATGATATTCACTAAATCAATCTCTCAATCAACTGAAAGAGAAGAGATCATAAGAAAGAACAGGCCTCTGCAGTGAGTTGGGTTTGATATGCTTCATACAAAGAGCTCATGACAAACACATCTAAATTAGCTATGGGTTTCATATAGGACTCTCTTTTCATGTAAGAAATTAAAAAGTTTATAAGTTATCGCAAAAGGTACACAAAACGATATGTCTATAAAAAAACAGACATGCTGCAGGAAGAAGATGGGAAACTGAAAATCATTAAGCCGATAAGCAGGGCAATTAATTATTCCCCCATAATTCAAAGAGAGACCTTCCATTAACAAGTCTGCTATTATCTTAAGTTGGCATACGTCTAGTCTTTTTTGCCGAAAACTAAAGTCAAAGGTGTTGTGGAGATGAGGCATGCTCTCAGCAACTTCAGGGCCTGAAAGGAAGAATGCCACACAATCACAAGATGGAGAAGTAATAATATACATCTTCAACTGAAGCTAAGAGATATCCCTTGGTCCCATGTTAATATTTGGTTTTTCAAATGAACATGTTGAAAAACTAAATAGTACAATTAATATGGAAGGGAGGGAGTATAAACAATAAGAATATGTTACCTCCTCTTCTGCCAAATTTACAATTTTCTCTATGATCCATTGATTGGTACATTGGACTTGCTAAGAATTGAGAGGCCTGTAATGGCGAAAGCAACTTTCACATCCAGCTCATCTGTTATCATGAATGTTGTTGCAGGTCGTTCAACGAATCCCCTTGCTTGTTCCGTGGAAGGCTGAATCCTCTTAGGATTTATGGGGCAAATTTTTTTTCTTCCTGACCAACGTCAAAAGGCTGTTATTTGAAGGTAATTTCTTAACACAAAACGAGAAAGGCTTACCTAACATGAGTGAATGGCATTCCTCTTCGATTTTCAGTATCTGATAACTATGATGAGCGGGAAGCTTAGGGTAAAGTAGCAAAACTGCATGCTCAGTGGTTCTAATTTGACCTTTATGTTCCAAATCTTTGGCACTAGTGTACAAATGATCGATGCATCCAACAAAGGAAACTCCATTGTACAGTTCAGAAATAAGTCCCAAAGGGAAGGTGAGAAAGCCTTATAAGAAGTCCACCACATCTTCACTGCCTTCGGCTTAAAGTATTTTCTTGCTTATCTTGCTCAAAACTATCTTCATGCTCATTTGCTTTTTAGTATCAGGTTCAGATTTCTTTGAAGACATTATCATCGGCATCATCTTTACGTACTCTGTAAGTACTGTTGGCAAGGAACACATCAGTTAAGGGCGTCTTGGAAAGTAGTCCAGTACTCTTGAGAACATACAAAACTATAACAAGGTCCATTGAAGAAGATTGGTTTGTTAATATGTTACATGTGCCATCTTCTTGCGTCTTGATAAAATCTAATCTAATCTAATTACTATAAAAATCACCGGCTGTATTTTAATTTTTTGACCAGAATTTCAGCTAATGACCCTCTAAATTTGCTTAAGACTATGTTCACCCCAAATCAACGATGCACAAACTTTCCATGTGTGCTCCGTTCGGAGGGATAATGGCCGTTTAGAATCATGGTGTATGGACTGGGCTTCATTTGGAGGGATAATGGCCGTGAAACTTCACCAGCGGATTTAAATTCTAAGAAATGATGAAACAAATGTCCAACAAAAACCTACAACGTTTTACATTTTGCATGGACAGTGATATGTGGCCCTCATATGGCCCATTTCTCTCCCTCTAACCAAAACCTATCATATGAGGGTTCTGTTAGGCACATTCCTTGGACAAACTTTCACTTTACTAAAAACACCTAAAATATAAAGAACAGTATGAAGCCACTTTCAATATAATTAAGATAGTCACTACTACTCTACAGCTACATACTTGAAAATATACCCCACTAAACTTAAAAGCACTGTTAATAGTACTGCAGTATGTATGCATCCAGCACCTGTAATTGTCACCCCTTAAATCATTGATTTTGACAACCAAATTGTGGCAGTCAGCACCCCAGGCATTTCTTGGCCGGAGCAACATCTCCTTGCATGCTGGTCTTTGTATGCGCTTCATGTCCAGATCCTCAGCGCTTTTGTAGAGAGCGTCCATGCAACCAACCATGTCCGGACTGCTTGCCAGTCCATCTGACGACGCTTCCAATGGGCATGACCTGGAAGCTGAGGAGCACATCAACAAAGTGCTTGTCACACTCTGCTAACACTACTCTATTCTTGTCTTGGTCAATCAGAAGCTTCAACGAGATTTTGGACGCCATGATTCTAAACGTTCAGCATTTGCTATCTTTGTATGAAATGCTTCACCTGCTCAACGGAGCAGAATGAAGGATGGTTTTATTAGAAGAACACAGACTGGGTTCATTTGATTGACTGATACGAAGAGGTATCTTGGGGAGTGCAAATGACATGCTAATGCCTTTCCATATGCCATGGGCATGTAGACCATTAATGAAGGCGGCTTCTCATCTTCAGAATACACTATACAGTGATGCCACACTTGCTAAATCCGTGGAACAGTTTCAATTAAGATTTTATGGGGCCGTTTGGACTCGGAATCCACACAAAATTCAGGAAAGATTCTGCGCAAATCTGCCCATTCCGACAGTTTCCTTGTTTGGATGTACAAATTCAACAGAATTAAAAATTCCATCGGAGAAACATTCAGCTAATTCATTCAAATTTGAATTCCCAGAACTTGCTATCCATACATAGACATATTTGAGTTTACATAAGATCGTTCTCATATAAGGAGCATGAGGTCAATCTTTATTGCCATTAGATTCCAATCAGAGGGTGGATATCAAATCAGTGGGTAGGTGAGTGTATCACATCAAAGAGTGGGTGAGATCATTATGAATATTTATAGCTGTCAGATCAAGATCCAACGGCTACGATTCAAAGTGGCCTCATATAAGCAATATGAGAGCGATCTCATCTAAACTTTTTCCTTCCAGTAATTGTCAAACCTTAATCCGCTAGATCTAATTTCAATTCCAATGCATTCCGTATCTAACCAGCCCTATATGTGAGCTGGACTTAGGCCAAACTCAGCCCAGGTGGCTACTGCTGACCCAACAATTCCACATACCTTCTGCTCGGCCCCCCTTTTTTTAGGGAATAGAAAATCAATCGATTAGATCCAATTGTTCTATTAAGCGACAATAAGAGGCCGGATAAGTTTTTTTTATTCAATATATAAAAGGAATGACCTCTAAGACATTTGATAAGAGTAATGATCCTTTCATCTTTGTAGACACTCGTTCTGTCTCATGTTAATTATCTAGATTGAAAATCCAAAATTGGCTCATTTAAGACAATCATTTGAAATTATCTAGATTGAAAATCCAAAATTGGCTCATTTAAGACAATCATTTGAAATTATCTAGATTGAAAATCCAAAATGACCTGTTCCTTTTTCGAAACATCGTCTGCAGCAGTTGTGCTGGTCTTGCAGAAAGCTAAAACCTTTCTTTAATAGAACGCAAACAAAACTTCAATTACTGGTCTTGGATGTTGCTGATTCCAAATTTCATTCCGAACATCTTTGCCAAATGATTGTACCAACTTTCAATTGATCCTCTACCTTCTGATGATAACAAACATACTGTCTGCTCTTGCCGTCGTCAAAACTACAGTAGGTTCATCCAAAATACAAAAAGGGGGATTCCAGAACCCTTAAATGGCTCAGTATACAATTCTTTTAATAAAACCAAATATCACCACTCTCCAGTAACACCTACATCATCTCCTCCCCCTCCTACCCCTCCTTTGCCAATGGCATCAGAGGCTCGAGGACCAGGCAGTGGCTGAGGCCATCACAACATTGGCCGCCATGACCGCAACCCTCACTATTGGCACCCGACTGCCATGGCCGGTTCTGGCCAGAGTGGCTAAGTATCCATACAAAAGAAAAAAAGATTCTTGAACTTACTATGATGGCTATCCTTACAAGAAAATATTAAAAGTAGATGGAGACTAAAATGATAAGTTAGAGAAAAAAAAAGAAAAACAGAGAGAAGAATGCTACTGGGAAGTATTCATCTCATATTTGAAAGTTTTGGTTGACAAGTACTATGGTAAATTGGATCTTGCATCAGCAAAATTAAGTTCAACCGACCTCACCCTGCCTTTTAAGTAAACATTTACTCTTTAGAAGTAATAACCAGCAATCCCAATATGCCAATCAGAGCATACTGCAATAGGAAGGAAAATATCAGAATTCAGAAAAGAGAGCTTGCCCAGTTATTTTTACTTATGAAAAAATACTAACCTTGATAATGGGCTTTTCAGTCATAATAATAGTCACCCAGCCAACATATGGTAGAAACCTGTAAAAACGTGAAAGTCACCATGAGCCACAGATATTTCCTACTTTACAAGTAATTAAGAAAGCAATTTTATGACTCAAGCATCATTACCCTACAGCCCTCCCCATAATGTGGTGCTGCTGAAGCCAAAGCTGACCATGAGCATAAAGAAGGCGATCATCCCCAAAATTATTGTCACCTAAATTAGAAAAGAGAGGCAAAATAGCAATGGAAGTCAGGAATAAATACGTAAAATTGTCACCTGAAATGAGCATAATCACATAATTATACGCAAAGCAGCAATCCAAGTGCATATTATGCAGACTCCAACAAAATACGAACTAGGCATTTCCCAAAAAATGAAAATTCTTAAACAAAATAACAGAGTTCTCTTTGTTTGGTAAAAGAACCCACAGTTTGAAAAAATATAGGAGGGTACAAATAGAACTTGAAAGTAATGGCGAGAGTAGCAAGTGAATCTTCCTTTATTCATTCATTTACAGACTAAATATATATGTTCAAAGCAAATAGAATACTTTATATATATATAAAGGTTCATGCCTTTTGTCAGAACGTCAACCTCTTTTGTATCTTGCCTTTCATGAACCTACAGAAAAATAAAAGAACATAAAAGTTGAATTAGACACATATGAATGACACTTAGCCCCAGCAGTATGTTGGTAACTCATGATAACATAACAGAAAACATATTATAGATTAACAAAATCTATTTCACTCTAGTTATTCTCCAGCAAGGAAGAAATCAGAGATGGTACACCCAATGAAGGCATGACGTCATTCACTTACAACATTTAGTAATAAACTCATGCATTATACACCAATCTCAAACTATAAACACAAACCTGCAGCTACATTTTTTTTTACCACAGGTCCACAAGAGACTTATACTAATTTCTATATCACGAAAAAGTGCATGAGACTATACTGGAATAACAGCAAAAAGACAAAAGAAGGCAAAGGGGAAAGAGAACAGTCGTTACCTTGATCACTCGATGGACAATTGGAATCTCACGTCCCTGAGATAAGATAAATCAAGTCGAAAAAAGTGAAAAGACTTTCTACATAAGAATGTACATAATCATAATCATAATCAATTAGCGCCTTTTCCCAACTATTTGGGGTCAGCGACATGGATATACATAGGCACATAAAATAAATGAATATTTAGGGGGGGGGGGGGGGGGGGGGACGAAAGGAAAAACTTAATAGATTATAAATAAAGCAGTAACAACAAGATAATTAAAAAAAAAACACAAATTCAACTCTAAGGGGTGGGGGGTGGGAGGGGTAAGTGAGATCGGAACATAATTGCGAGTTAGTAGATTCCCGTATTATGCATGGGCTTATACCATTGCCACTCTCGGACCAAAATAACAGTAACTCAGAATTTAATTTCTCACCCTTAGGGGTCTGAAATTGAATTCACACCTTAACTATATTATCTTCTTTTCCCAGTGCATAAACAAACACACCTCTCACACACCCATCCCACCCTCCAAAAGAAGAAAAAAAGATAGAAATAACTTTTCAGAAGGTGAAATACCTTTCAGTCTCTGAATCAATTTTGACATCTCACTAACCCACACTACATTTAAAAAAAAGTCCTCTGATGAACTTTACCATACAAGAGAAATTTAAAGACCGCCTGAAAGTAGGAAAGGTGAAAACAGAATTCTTGGACCAGTTACATTGATGTTAAAATTGTAAATGTCCCCAAGAAAAACATATTTTTCTCATTTATATAAATGCAATGCAATATAAGTGGTTGTAGTTACTTCTTTAACAAAACAAAAAACCCACATCCATGCTCCTCTGTATGGTCACAAAGTCAAACTTAAGCCCCACTCATGCTCCAAAATGAACACAACCCTATCAAGCTGAAGTTTGTGACCTCAAGCTCATTGTTGCTCAACATTTATGCAAGGCTCACCTGGGCTTCATGAGATAACTGAGCTCAACTTCAAGCTGAGCCAAGTTCAACTGCCAAACTGAACCAAAAAGTGTGGGTTGGTCCTTGCTAGTTTAATTAAAAGCTGCTATAAGTTTGTCACCCATTCTCAGAGGTCAGACATGACAGA
The DNA here is from genome assembly GCA_039654745.1 of Houttuynia cordata. Taxonomy (NCBI): domain Eukaryota; kingdom Viridiplantae; phylum Streptophyta; class Magnoliopsida; order Piperales; family Saururaceae; genus Houttuynia; species Houttuynia cordata. The sequence continues at coordinate 1,826,255 of CM077503.1, forward strand.
ATATAGATATTTAAAGTCTCTCTTGGTTGAACCTAAGAGCATTTGACTGCACCCTTACACCTAAAAAGGCACTTTAACTTGAGAAACCATCAGTCTGACTGCAGTCCTGTTATAAGAGTGATTGATGAGATTATCTTTAATTCATCTCATAACGAGCATGGATAATAATATCCGAACCAGAGAAGGTTTAAACTCCTCAAACGTGAGAGTATCGACTGTAGTCCAATCTCAATTCTACATAACATCACTGGATCAAACATGTCAAATTCTATAGCACAGACAGAACCCTTTCAGCTAAAAACTTCAAAAATATTTTTTGCCATTTCAATAAAGTGAGGTAAAACTATACATTGGAACAATAAATAAAATAGAAGAAGCCATCAGATCTGAATCATAAGTAAAACGGACACAATAAACTTTCCCAGGATTTTACTATTAAAAGTAGTCAATGCAAGAAATTTAACAGGAAAGGGTTCAGTTTTCTCCTCAGAATGAAAAAGAACATAATCGAGAGAATGTGCAAGTAAAAATAGAAGAATGCGCACATCAACATGAAAAACGACAATTTCTCCAGCGCGAATAGGATCTTTGCTCATGTGCAGAAACAATATATCACCCTGCAGTAGCAGCAAGAACTGTGTCACAACATATGCACAAAAGAATATTTAAACAGCTGGAATATTCATACTTACAATCTAAATTATGATAACAAAGCTATTATATCAGTGGAGGAGCGGAAATGGGTGTCCGTGTTGTTTACAAGACTGTGACCAAGGTTCCATATTGAGCCTAACCACAATTCGCTATCCAACTAATTTAGACATGGACAAGAGATTGGACATGTCAATTTCTCTGCATACATAACATAATAGTACTATAGTATACCATTTATCAAAATCTTCCGACTGAATCTTAACTCCTATGTTTTCATTATCCAAAGCATCGTTTAGTATAAATACTTGACAATCTTTGTATTGTCAGAATAAAAGGCAAGCTTTATATGGCTCATAATCACCTAATCACATATTCATTGGTGTTCTTATCATGGAATGCCGGCTCGCCAATATATCGCCGATATATCGGTATCAGGCCCAACCCGATACACCGATACGAGTTAATCTCGTTTTTTTTTTAATTTATCCAAATATCGGCGATATATCGGTTTCGGACCGATATATCGCCTATTTTAAAAAAAAACGTTTTCAAAAAAAAAATTGAATTTTTTTTTTTTGAAAAAAAAAAACTTTCCTATTTATTTCCCATCATTATATGCATTTTTATGCATATTTTGAAATCTATGCTTTGTCTAAATTAGTATAACTCATTTTAGAAGTTAGATTGTGAAAATATATAGTAAAAATTAGTTTTCGACCACCGATATTTTTTTACACAATATCTCCGATATTTCGTCTCTTTGGCCGACCGATATTTCACCGATATCCGATACGACATTCCATGGTTCTTATCAATGTATCTATCTTAAACATTGCCAAAATTGTTGTTCATTAAATATGGCTTTAGTAACAAGCAAAGCAATTCCCTATTAAGCAAAAAATGTAAATAAAACAAACACTTGTTTTGACTGGGCTTGAGTAAATGTCCAATGGAAGCAGAAGTGGCCACAGATAGGGACAACACTTGTCCAACTGCCCAATCCGTCCTTGAACTAAAGTGCCCTTACATAAGTTAATCGAAAATTCGAATCTCAGTCACACTTATATCCTTCATAAGTTGAAAAATGAAATACCAGAAAAGGAAAGCATGATTTTAATGAACATCACTTCTATTACGTACACATTAAGAATAAAGAAAACTGGCATTTGTGTCTCTATGAGTGCAACAGATTATTGCTTGAACTTCAAGTATCCATTTCCTTTACTGCTTTCATATTTTCTCTTTTACTAGCAAAGATGAATGAATCAAGTACAAGTGAACCATATAAAACAGAATTAGCCATGACAAATAAGCACATAGCAGATCATATTAGTAAGTCATCATCATCAATAGAAATTTAATCGTAAAAATTCAACTGTCACAGAAGTAACTCACCCTCTTAAAGCCAGGTTCCATGCTTCCAGAAAGAACTACTACTACTGGTGACTCACTACCAGTTACACACATCAAACCCTTCCATATAATTAGAGCAGAAGTGACAATCATCCCTGATTCATATTATGGCAAAAATCACATATAAATATTATAAACCCATAAAAGATCACGTATGATATAAATATTATCCCTGAATCGCATAGGCAAAGACCATGAAAAAAATATAAATACAAAAATCATGTATCAAATATTATAAACCTAAATGAAAAAGTAAGCATGACAAATGAACCGGTGATAGAATTAAGTATAACTTATAAAAAGGAATGATAACAGTGCTCATTTATAGTCACTACGCAAATATTCTGTACGTTAGATCAACTATAGAAATATATACTCACTCAAAGCAAAGCAGAGAAAGCAACCAATTTTCAATTGCCTCTGTCAAATTGATCATGAATTAATACTGGTAACATAACAGTTCCTCCTGTGAGCTTCAACCAAACAAAAACTTGGCCACTGAAATTACCATCCTTTTTTGCTGCTTTAGCTATTCTTTCACAATTCCCATCTTATGGTGCTAGTTACCAAATTTCCAATCAGCTGATCAATGCATATAAAAGCAGACCAACTACATAAAAGTGAAGCTAACGATTTATTTTAGCATCACTGGCTGGATTAATTGTCAGGTTACTTTGATACCTTTACTCGCTCCCTACAATGTGAATACAATGCGCTTACAAGACGTACTGAAAACGCTTCAACTACCATTTTAACGAATTAACAACAAAAACCCAACAATTTACAAAAAAATCTACTTAAAAAAGAGAAAATGTTCTGCCCATCCAATACCCTGATCAGGATATTCCGACGCAATAAAAAATCAAAAAATGCCTAATTAAAAGAATACACTTTGAGCAAAGTAGCTAATCCGGTGCAAAAAAATACTAACAATATGACCAAAATTCAGTGAAACGACATGATAAAAAAGCAAAAACTTTGAAGGATTATGAGTACCTAGACTGACGGCCTGGATGAGGAGCTGGCGGATCTGGATCGATCGGATCGAGCTTATCGTCTCCCCTACAAACCCCATCCCTTCCCCAAACCCTAAGAGCCTCAGACCTCCTCCGTCACCTTCTGCTCTGAAAGACGAAATGGATCGGAAAGCAGTAAAGCCGGGTTCAGGCTAATGCCGATCAGAAGACATTCCCGGCCATAAAAGTGCCTCCCTCCGTCCAATAATACCCGTCTGGATTAAAAAAGCCGCACGAGTTTCTTAAAGGGGGCATAGTGGAGTCTGGTAGACACTAGAGTATAATTTTTGTATTGTGACGACTTCTTTTACAAAATTGTACTCTGGTGCGGACACAGGACGTATATGGATTTACACCCGCCGAAATAGAACCTTTGTCAATTAGATTAGTTTATTTGCTATTATAATCTTTTTAGTTATTTAGAAAATGTTGTTTTCAGTATGACTTAAATTAGGAATACTACTACGATTAAGGGGCCATTTGGGGCGTGATTATAAACAAATATCCAGAGTAGATTTTAGATTAGTTTATTTGCTATTATAATCTTTTTAGTTATTTAGAAAATGTTGTTTTCATTATGACTTAAATTAGGAATACTACTATGATTAAGGGGCCATTTGGGGCATGATTATAAACAAATATCCAGAGTAGATTTTCAATGTCCACTGTAGCAACCAGGTTTTTTTCACTTTCAAGCTGAAACACATCCTGAGGTGTTTCAGCTGAAAGTGGAAAAAACCTGGATGCTGGATGTTTTGCTTTTAATCACGCCCCAAACGCCCACTAAGAAGTATGATTTCCTATATCCAATTTCGATAAGCACATGTTTGTTTGACGGTTTTTTATTTAGGACTTTTGTAAGCCTATTTAAATACCACTATTTCAATGAATAAAAGCACTTCAGTTTTACGCAAAAAAAATGTCATATACATCTACTGCAGAGTCTAACGTCGGTGTTGATTTCAATGCCGATGCCGACTCCAGAAACCGCTGGTGTTGAGGCTAATGGTAGTTTTTGGTGCTTATTCCAAAAACTCATCCTTTGTTCTACTTGTCCTCGCCTCCATCTTCTTGATCGAATGAATTTTAGATCGCCATCACCATCCCAGTGTTGTTGCTACCTTGACGGTGGACCTCCAGAGAGATCTTGCCGCTCGTGGTCCAAAGCCGTTGCTTTTATTCCAAAACCCAATCTTTGTTCCGCTCGTCCATGCCACCCTCTTCTATGTGAACAAATTTTAGGCTGTTCTTCGCGCTAAACCTCTGTTGGATTGAGCACAGGTCCCCTCGGCACTGTCTTCCTCTCCCCTCGCATTCCTGCCGCTCTTCTTCTTCCTATCGCTCGAACAGCCGAGCACGAGCTGGTTTAAAACTTTTCTTTTTTCCTCTCGCTCGAACAGGTGACCACAGATTTGGGAACCAGTTAATATTCATTTCGGACGAGTTAGATTAGTTACCTTCTTTTTCACTTGTGGCCTTATTTATTTGTCTAGATATTATCTATGATATGAAGTGCATGTGTGTTAGAAACTTAGAACACTAATATCCGTAAATCAAAGTTTCATATTCCTAGCCTGAAATAATTTTTAACTATTACTACCTTCAATATTTTAAATTAGATATGGATTATTTTTAGTTATTTATATTAATTTTTTTATTTTGCCTACTTAGAATTATTAAAATTTTATATTTTTCTTTACTTGCTTACGGTTTATTGGATCTTTAGTTGATTATCTTGCTTCATATTCTCTCAGTCTAATGAAACATGTCGCATTTGAAAATGAGTTAAATTTATTGGACTCGATCTAGGTGCGGAAGTAAAAATAGAATTTCATGGGCTCCCTTGCAAAGTTTTTGGTCTCGATGGAGCAAAAGCCAAGTAATGATTGGACTGAGTTTTTTGAAATGCAGTCAGGATTCAGTGAATGGAAGACATATAAAAATATAATTAAGGGCGTAATTTGATTAATATGGATATGGTTAATATGCATTTCAATGCAACTTGAAACTATAATATTGGACGTGTTCTACTAGTGTGTGTGCCATCGATCTTGATGATCGACGCGGCCGTTTGGTGCGTGAAAAATAAAAAGCATCCACTCCCAAAAATCCACCGACGGCCGGTAAGTGGAGAATATCCAAACTGCCCCTAAGTGGAGGATATCCTGGAGGATTTAAGTGAGAGGACAGTAAATATTCTTCCATAGAGGGGTTTCCTAAACTCTAAAAAATTAATGGGTCAACTAACCCCAAGTGCTACATCATAGCTCCACCACTTGTCCTAGGACACACATAGAAGGCAAGGGCAGCCGACCTCTTACAGCACCTTATCCAATCCCATCAGGCACATACTAGACCCACCCATCATACGCACCAGGTAAACCCAGATATAATCCCACACAAACGGCTAAACCGAATGGGGAGTTTGAATTCGGGACCTCGACTTGGGGAGCTTTTTACATATTACCTGGCGCCAACTATGATATTCTCATATTACCTGATTTTTCTCGTGACTTCTCATATAACCTGGAATCGGCACCTAGAGTACCGAAAATGCCCTTCTCTTACGTTTTTTTATGCATTTTGTACCCGAAATGCTTCATTCTTCCCAAAATTAGTGATTTACAAGATCATCGAGTTGGGGAAGAAGACATTTCGGCAAAGATCTATCCATAATCGAGGTTCAAACCATCGCCGGCGCCGTCCAACCAAAAAAAAAATTTCATGCCGAAAAACTGTAAAAACAGCGGGAAAGATGAAAAAAAATATGTGATGAAGGGATTTTGATGTAAGAGCAGCGGGAAAGCCCTCCAACTACAAAAATTAAGATCTACATGTAAAGAAACACAAATAAAGATCACATATTAGTGTTCGACCGCTCCTGTACATGAAATAAAAGGATAAAAATGGGCAAAAATGTGAAATAATCGTCGGCGAGCGATAAGTTCAACGTATATATCTTTCTGTGATCCTAATGAAGTGGAAGAGAAGAAAAAATAAAGAAGAACGCAAAAAAATGGGCAAAAATGGATAAAAATGAGCAAGTATGACATTTTGAAAATTGTCATTTATCGTGTTGTCGACGACATGACTTGATTCAAGTCGTGTATTATGTGACACGACTTGAATCCAAGTCGTGTTATATGCAACACGACTTAGATTTAAGTTCTTCCTTATAATGAGGTGGACGAGGAGGAAAAATAAGGAAGAACAAAAAAAAATGGGCAAAAACGGATGAAAAATGAGCGAGTTATGATATTTTGAAGATTGTTATTTTATCGTGTTATATGCAACACGATAAGTGCTCAAGTCGTGTGGTCGACAACACTATAAATGAGCAATTTTAAAAATGTTATAACTTGCTCATTTTTTATCCGTTTTTGCCTTTTTTTTCATTCTTTCTTATTTTTCCTTCTCTTCCACCTGAATAAGATATATGATGGAAAAAGAAGATAAAAAAGAAGAAAGAAGAAAGTGAAATGATAAAAATGGGCAAAAGCGTAAAATACTCGTCGGCGAGCGACAAGTTTAATTTATATATCTTTCTGTGATACTAATGAGGTGGAAGAGGAGGAAAAATAAGAAAGAACGAAAAAAATGGGCAAAAACGGATGAAAAATGAGCAAGTTATGACATTTTGAAAATTGTCATTTTATCGTGTTATATGCAACACGATAAATGCTCAAGTCGTATGGTCGACAACACTATAAATTGGCAATTTTAAAAATGACATAACTTGCTCATTTTTTATCCGTTTTTGCCTATTTTTTTTCATTTTTCATTATTTTTCCTTCTCTTCTACCTCATTAGTATCACAGAAAGATATATAAATTGAACTTGTCGCTCGCCGACGAGTATTTACGCTTTTGTCCATTTTTATCATTTCACTTTCTTCTTTCTTCTTATTTTTTCTTCTTTTTCCATCTTATATCTTATTGAGGTGGAAAAGAAGGAAAAATAAGGAAGAACGAAAAAAAAATGGGCAAAAACGGATGAAAAATGAGCAAGTTATAACATTTTGAAAATTGTCATTTATCATGTTGTCGACGACACGACTTGATTCAAGTCGTGTCACATAATACACGACTTGAATCAAGTCGTGTCGTCGACAACACTATAAATGGGTAATTTTTAAAATAGCATAACTTGCTCATTTTTTATCAATTTTTGTCCATTTTTTTCCGTTCTTCCTTATTTTTCCTCCTCTTCTACTTCATTAGGATCACAGAAAGATATATACGTTGAACTTATCGTTCGCCGACGAGTATTTCACGTTTTTACCCATTTTTATCCATTTATTTCATGTCCAAGAGCGGTCGAAAACTAATTGATGATCTATATTTGTGTTTCTTTACAGGTAGATCTTAATTTTTGTAGTTGGGAGGGCTTTCCCGCTGCTCTTACATCAAAATCCCTTCATCACATATTTTTTTTCATCTTTCCCGCTGTTTTTACAGTTTTTTGGCATGAATTTTTTTTTCGGGTTGGACGGTGCCGGCGAGGGTTTGAACCTCGATTATGGATGGATCTTTGCCGAAATGTCTTCTTTCCCAACTCGATGATCTTGTAAATCACTAATTTTGGGAAGAATGAAGCATTTCGGGTACAAAATGCATAGAAAACGTAAGAGAAGGTTATTTTTGGTACTCTAGGTGTCGATTCCAGGTGATATGAGAAGTCACGAGAAAAACCAGGTAATATGAGAATATCATAGTTGGCGCCAGGTAATATGTAAAAAGCCTTCGACTTGGGGAACTTAAACGAGTATTGTTAGTGAGAACTATTTCCTCTACGTTAAAATGTTTTCCTTTCCTGGCAATGAAATTGCTCTTGTTACTGAAATTTTTTGGGTACAGTTATTATTTATACTAATTATTATTTACGTTCAATACTAATAAAACTTCGATAAGTGAAAGATGAATTATGAACTAATTTCCCAGCTGACTTTCAACTGTTGATTGGCAGATCATACTTGACAATGATGCAACATTCTCAAGTGGTAAGAAACTTGGCAAGTGGTATCCAAGCAAGCTGTAAGATAACTATGGACAGAGATGGGAGAACTTTCCCCATGCATGATTCATGGGGTCTGTGAAAGACAGAGATTTACGGCAAGAAGTGATCACCGGTCCCAACAAACAAGAAAAAACAAGAATGGGAATAAAAAGATGAAATGATACAGCAGAGAGACCATTATCCGATATCACAATCCCAAAGCAATCTTTGCCCCCATCACCCATCTTTTTCACAGCCTTTCTTTTCTCTTTCTGCTGCCTCAGATGGCTAGTGTTTCTTCGCTTTAGGCCTTCACTTCTTTTCAGAACGGTGAGAAAGTTCAGATTCCTCACTTGAGAGAGAGAGAGAGAGAGATGTAAAACAAAAGCAACAATCATTGTCCAATACACCTACACCCTCTTCTCTCTCCAGCTTCATGTCTTTCTGTTTCCACTCTGCTATACATGAGAGAGAGGGAGGAGAAGAAAACATTTGTACCAAATTTGTTATAGATATCGTATTCTTCAAGAAAATGCAAGTCTTCTGCAAAGTACTTCCAAAGGAATAGGACATAAACTCATGGTTTAATATTTAATACATTTGCTAATCAAATTTAGATTGTTGTTGTTTCTAGTGCTCTTAATGCATGATGATCAGTGTGTCTATGGGTGCACTCTCTTCTTGGCTTGGATGGGGACCCCAAACAGCTTCAAGTCTTGTGGCCCTACAAGAGCTTGATGATCATCAGGGGCCCTTGGGCTAGTGGGTTCCATAGCCCCCCCTTGCATGTAATTGGATCTCTGATCCATATTGTTGGGCACTGGAGCCACATGGTTCTGGAGGAAGTAGATGATGTCATTGTAGAGCTTCTTCATGTGTGTGAGCTCTGATATGAGCAATGAGTTCCTCTTCCTCAGCCTCTGGTTGTCCTCTGTTAGGGCTGATAGGAAATGGCTTTCTTCTTCAGTGGATGGTGGCAATGGGGCCTGGACCCACCCACATCCCAGTTCAACAGGAAGAGTAGTACTACTGGTGCCATATGGTGTTGCAGCTGGGTGTGGATCATATAGGTAATGATAGTAGTGGTGATCAAGCTGATCCTGCTGCTGTTGCTGTGGAATCATGTGGGGGCTTTTTCTTCTGTGGATCTCTGATAGTAAATGCTTCTCTCCTCTTCTGAAGAACTCATTTGCAAACTCCCACCTGTCTGCAACTATCTTTCTGAACCCCTACACTCAGTAATTGACCAAAAACACAACCAATGTAAAAAAATTATCATCTTTTATTACTTCCACGTGAACGCATTGAGAACCCTAATGAATATTGAATATATCTAATTTTGAGAAAATGATACAGATTAATTAAGGTAGGAGTTATGAAACATTTTGGCTCTTGTAGAAAAGAAAAGTAAAGAAATAAAACATCATATATAGCCCATCAGCTGGTTATTTCCAAAAAAAAATACAATTTATGGTCATTAAGTTATATATTGTCAAGTGTTTGAGCTTCATGGCTAAGCTTGAAGTAGAACATCTTGTAGTTTTATTTTTGCTAGAACATGATATAATGGCAAGTTATATGTGCATCTGGATTGACAAACTTGCTTCTGATCAAATCCTCAGGTGCCATAAGGAAGAACTTAACCCAAAAAAAAAAAATTGGTTCTTGGAGAACAAAGTAGAACCAAGAACCAACAAGACCTCACTTCCTGTTAATCATTAAACCTCTGAGGGGGGAAAAGGAAGGAGGCTGATCAAAAGATGAGATAAAAGGGCATGATTAAGGTGTTCTTACATAGGTGTTGAGCTGCCTGACAAAGCTGGAGAAGTTGTCGTGCTTGAAGTAGTTGGGGAGGAGGTCCCTGGAAAACTCAGGAGGCCTCCAGACCACAAAGGTGTTGTCTTCCTCACCCCAGGAGACAATGTGGTCTGTGCGAGGGTCATCCACCAACTGGTATGTTTTGGTCAAGAAAGGAGCTGGAACTGATTTGTTTGAATCTACAGCCACCACCATCTCTCCACACCTCTCCACCAAGAAAGCCATCTACCTAGCTCTCCTCCTCACACACAAAGCAACCAAAGGACAGTCCTCCCTATACTACTACCACCAGCTAGCTTCTTTGATCCCCCTCAAAGGTCTACTAGACCTCTCTCTCTCTCTCTCTCTCTCTCTCTCTCTCTCTCTCTCTCTCTCTCTTTGTGGTACTGGTGGGTATATCTAGCCTTTTCTAGGTATATATGATCTCTCTTTAATGCATATTTACAGAACTTCTTGTTTTAATTATCATATTATTTTGTAGTTATTGGAGTTATATATATGACTTAGTTCCTTTGTCTTTTTTTTGGGTATTATATGACTTATTAGACCCTTAGTTATAGTTTTTTTTTGCTCAACATGACGTAGTTATAGTTGTTGTGAGTCTTGTGACAGTACTAAACAGCAACTACCAACGATAGTCTGTCAATAACTTATACTCCATTTCGAAATAACCAAATAGGACTATTAGTAGGGAACAGAGGGAGTACTAAGTAAGAGTTAGTCATTATGCAGTTTTTTTGTTTTTTGTAAATATGATCATAGAATCTGTATATCTTGTTATTAATTTTTCTAAAACTAATAGGTCCTATAAATTTTGCTTAATTTGCACATAACTCCTTTTTTTTTCTTTTTTCTTCTCGATACAGTTCCTTTTTCTTGCAATGTCAAAACTTATTGAAGATTTATAGTAGCCTTAAATGATGAAATAAGTTGTGTTACAACATTTCTATTTAAATTCTGTCTCCTTTATGTTACATGGACAATAAAAGCCATTTTAAAAAGAATAAGGCAAAAAGGGCATTAAGCAACTATTATTTAAGCTGCTTAGATTGTTTCCAAAAATATATATATAAGCTGCTTAGAAATTGGAGTCTTTTTCTATAATTTTAATTAATGACTCTGATGGAGGAATGTTCTTTTATTTATTATGATTTAACTTCACTTGTTTATAGTTTCAAGGCATGCCCGTGACATGAAGGGATATGGGGAGGGAGTTAAGTAGAGAGAATAATATGATTTATCCTCTCTGATTGATCATACTTTTTGGTGAAAATTCTTTTTCTACTGCACATGTCTGTCATTGGCCTCCATCGTGGGATTCAAAGCCTGTTGTTCCATTTGTATATATGTCTAGGAACACATGCATACTGGCATTTCTGCCTTCCCACCCACTTAAAACAAGGTGTAAGCTTTCATCTTTGTCTCTCTTTTTTTTGTTTGGCCATAAGCTTTCATATTTCTCGCTCTCCATTTCTGCATTTGACATGTGTTTCAACCATTAAAGTCTTCCGATGATTTATTTACTTCGATGTACATTAAGTATAGGGAAGTATCATACATTTAGTCCTACATACATATATAGACATGAAATAAATGCTCCAAGCACAAAACAGCTGCTATAGACAATATATTGTGGAATTTTTTCATTATGAGTTATATACTGTCTTCAAATATATAGAGACATTGGTCTTGTTTATGGATGCTAAAAATTCTGTTATTCTTGAGTTTATAGTAGTTAGCTTTTAGTTCGCTTTTGGAAGGGGAAGTCTTATATTTACTACTTCAAACAACATTTATGACAGGCAAAGGAACCTACCAAGAGAATGCCCGTTGTGGGTCAGTCAAGATGCAATCTCAGGTTCTAGAGTCATTATCCAGTGCATCAAAATGAAGAAGATGAAAGAAAGCACTTGGACTTGGAAGCTGTCATGGACTCGTGCTGATGTCAAGCAACACCAGAGATTAAAAGATCAGTAAGAGAAACAAATGTAAGAGAGAAAATGGAGATTCTATTTAAAAATTGGGGTGTTTTGAATAGGGCAGTGATAACCCTACATCACATCAGATTCCTACACATTTCTATAGTATGAAAATATGTAGAAAATCTGATGTACAAATATCGTTTCCCTTTTCAATATTAAAGAAGATTCTATTCTAGTCTTGAGCAGTTGCTTTTCCTGATGCTTACAATCAACAGTCCTCAAGATGTGTTCACATCAACTGATCTTCCTCTGTCACCATGTGAACCATCCAAAAGATGCATGCATGCTACAGACGAATAGACATCAGTGACCAAAGAGATGAGTTTTTATTGTCCTCTTGTGGGTCTTCTATTGAGAGAGATTCTCTAATAAGCTGTGGATTGCATAAGATTGTTGTTTGTTTTTTAATGTCTATAAGAAAAACAGTGAGGGTATATAGTTGTTTACAGAAAGGTGGCTAAGGTGAAAGCTGAAGAACAGATGATAAGACTGGGAGACAATTGAGAAAAGATTGGTCTCACAGCTTCTGGTGTCTCATCTTGACCAATACACCTTCCTTTTTACTATTAGAATATGTAAGGCACAAATCTAGATGCAAACATGTGATCAAGGCTAATTTACCACTGACCCAACTGATGCATTTAGCATAGAAAACAGGTTTTATGTCAGGCTAATCAGGTTGCCAAAGAAGCCAACCTCCCCTAGTAGCTAGGCAAAATCATGATTATCTCGCGTGAAAGAATATCCGCCTGGATGTTTTCCGCCAGGATATCTGCCATAAATAGGAACCGTCGATCTTATGATCGGTGGCGCACAGGCGTGTCCTGTGCGCTCCTGCCAAAAAAAGCTGCTTTTTGCCAGTTTTTTACTGGAGCGCGCGGGACATACAAGTGCGCCATCGATCATGTGATCAACGGTTCGCATCTACTGGCGGAAAACGTCCAGGCGGACAGAAAATGCTTCCCTTCTTTACTCAGTAAGAGAACAAAGATTGCAGCCTTGGATGTTTGCATCATTACCTCTCATGAGCCTCTTTGTCCTTTGCTTGTCACTGTTCCATAAAGGGTTCTGTAGGAAGGTCAGATGCTTTTAGAAGTCCATTGCAAAATTCAAGATGAATGAGTGGTTATTATCGAGAGTGCTATTCCTCGGCTTTTTTATCACGGCTCACGTGCTATGTTGTCAAACGAAATGAGATGTGGGGCTTACAATATTTCCACGAAAGGCACGACACGAGATGGCCGTGGAAATAAATGTAAGATAGTGATATGGGTTCGTCCTATATTAACTGTAATGTTTAGAGGAGTCGTCCCTCTCATGTGGAGATGACAGGCTCCTGTGGGCTCAAGGTGGGGCCCACATAGATGAAAGAGACACCTTTATTATTTGTAACTGTTATGGAAAAAAGGGTCATGAAAAGGAAATAATTCAGGAAGTATCATCCGAATGGGAAATACCCAAATTAGAAATAGCCAAATTAGAAATAGACGTGAAGGGAGTTGTAACTCCCCAATTTGGGAACCGTGAAGAGAGAATAAAGGGGGACGTGAACAGTAACATCCTCTTACCTTTTTGGGTGCTCTCTCTCTCCCTAGACGACTTCTTCTTCTTCCTTTGGCTTTTGCTTCTTGAGTGATTGATCTTGGAGATCATATCAAAGCAAAGGTTTTGGAGGAACGTAGGAAGTGATATTGCTATCTCGTAGAGAATAACAAGTCGCAGATCCACACACGAATGGTTGTAAAAGGGGTGATCTCCAACATATTCAATTTCTCTACAAAGAACGGTATTTTCTTGGGCACAAAGGCCGCAGGTTAGTAATACACGTTCTTGAGATTTAATTTGATTGAATGATATAAATTCTCGTTCCTATATATTGCTAAAAATCTTGTACTCCATTGTATTTGTGTTTGTGAGTGCAAGGGAATTCTGGATTAAAACAGATTTTGGAAGAATTCAACACCAAACGGACAATTCAATCGCTTCCGTTGCGGCTCGATTACCCTTCAATAAAGTGGGAGAAAAAGCATTTTTTTGGGTGTATCATGTTTCTAGTGGTCTGGCAGGATCCAGAACATCTCATTGAGTTGGCAAAAGATATCAAGGGGATTAATGAAACGGAATAACAAGAGGTGCCCTTGTCCTCAGAATAGGTCTCATGGTCGGATCGAGTGGAAAGGATAGGGCCTCCTCTTTATGGAGGTTTTTTTCTATTACCGGGTGAATGAGCTAGGAATTCCATATTGTTTGGAGTTTTTTTCTTCTTCTAAAATATCATATTTTCTAAAAATGCCACCTATTCTTCATAAAATACCCTTCTTACTTTACTATTCTTAATGATTTTATACACATAAAAACGTGCTCCATGCCAAAATATTGCAACCTCTCATTGAAAAAATTATAGTAGCAATTACCCCCAGGTTATCAAACTTCTTGTGGCCATTGGAGGGTTGGAGAAAAGAGTAACATAGCCGCGAAGTACTTGTTGCCGATTTGCAAAGTACTCTTTGCAAATTTATCATCCCCATTAATAGACGTCTAAAAGAAAATTGATATACCTAATATGGATAAAGAAGAGGACAAATAAAGAAGAATGGACAAAAACAAATAAAAAATTAGCGATTTATGATATTTTTAACTTTCCACTAAAAGTGTATATTTACATACACAATTTCACTTCAATTGTGTCATCGTGCACACGACAATGATACATGTCGTATATATAAATATACACTTTTAGCGTAAAGTCCAAAATGTCATAAAATTGCTCATTTTTATCTATTTTCATCCTTTTTTTCATTCTTCTCAATTGTTTATCTTCTCCCATCCTATTAAGATCACCTAAAGATTATGAGACCAGATAGTGGAATGACTAATTTGAAAGATAAATAACCTAATATGTGATGGATTTACTTTGATAAATCTCTCTCAAAAGAAAGATTTAATATACGACTTCACAACATACTCCCTCTTCATAAGTTATTCATCCCCACTAGTATATATACTTAAGAAATTCGGAATATCCTCACAAGTATAAGGAAGAGAAAAAAAATAAAGAATAACGAAAAAAGAGAATGGGAAAAATGGATAAAAAATAAGTGATTTATGACATTATGAACTTTGCCCTAAAAATGTGTATTTATCTAAAATACACACTTTTAATACAAAGTTTAAAATATCATAAATCGTTTATTTTTTATCTGTTTTCAGCCATTCTTTTTATGTTCTTTTTTATTTTTCATCCTCTTTATCTCCGTGAGGATATATCATTTTTTTTTTGAGACACCTACTAATGAGGATGACGAATTTACAAAAAGTACTTGTGGCTCACTAACAAGTAATTTACAGCTCAACTACTCTTTTCTCCTCTCCTCAAATGGTCATAAGCAGTTTAAACACCAATGTGTGGTCATTATAAGAATTTATTCACTGACAAGTCGCTACATTTTGGCATGAGGCATGTCTCCGGGCGTGTAAAATCATTAAGGGTGGTCAGAAGGTCATTTTGGGAAGAACAAGTGGCGTATCCGGTTGATATGGTATTTTTGCAAAAACTCCAGGTTTCTTGCTCATTAACAAGGTAATATGGAAAACAACTCCTTTTTTATGTTTGTTTTTCCACCCACTTGTAAAGAAGATACATGGGTATGTCACGCCCCAAATTCCTGACCTCGATTAGTGCGTGGAAGCAACCAATCATAGACAATCAGGAGGCCAGAAACTCGACGCGTGACTAAATACTCGATCGATCTCATCACATTTGCCATAACAGAATATGCAGGATCGACATGACATACCAATATTCAGATATACAATCTTAATGTAACATTGCCAATAAAAGAAATAATCTACTTAGTCTATTACAACAGATAAAGTAGTCTAATAATCATCAAATCTAAATAAAATAGTTCTTGGCATACACATGCCGAATAATCAATAAACGTCAAATCATAAACCAAATAATAAAAAGGTCTTCCACTCCAGGCTTCTGCCATCCATCGCAGCTCCAGTAATCTTAACTTGTTCTGCTTCACTCTCTTTTAATGCCTGCATGAAAGGATGCATGAGTATTCCAAAGAAATACCCAATAGGATGCAAAAACCCCACAAAGAATAGGAATGGAAAATATAGACATAATTTGCTTGAAAAGAGTTTCAATGTTCAACATAATCAGGATTGGAAATACAGAGTTTACCTTACCTGAATAGCAACCATACTCAAAGACAACACCAACTCAAAGTATGGATAGAAAGAATAACAATTCGAGACTCCAAATGATCATCGCGTAAGGAGAAAACAATTAATAAGCTCTGACTCCAGACATCTATAGTGTAAGGAGATTTCAATTTCTACTATCAGATCTGTCCACTTCCCGTGTGGATAATTACCAGAACATCCTAGAGGTTATCTTTTTGGAACCCGGCAATGCATCTAGGGATGCTAGCCCCATCGGTGCTTACGGGCATAATGGGCGGAGACTACAAACCTTCCGTAATATCATATAATCTAAAAACGTACGTGTGCCTTCACCGGCTGAACTACAAAGGTTGAAAAATAAATAAGAGATCACCATGGATCTAGCAATGGCTCGTGAGCGTACTATGATTCCACATCGGAGAGTTCCTAACAATAACTCTTAGTGAAAGAAAACAGTTTACAAGGAACTAAATAGTAACTCACAATAACAAAGGTTGTATCAAATAACTCAAATTTCTCATCTTTCAAGGTTTGACTCACATAGGAGTATTAATGAATTTTTCATATCTCAATCAGAAATCGACTCATCAGAGGAGTAATAAAAGACTTGTTCAATCTCGATTATCAACTGACTCATAAGAGATATTTCAACAGATTACACTTCATCGAATATTTTCACTGTGCATAGCCCTAGATAGGAATTCCCAACACCACTGGTTAAAGAATGAAATTGTCTCAAATTAGACAAGACACTAGGGTCCGAGAGTTCAAACCCTAGCTAGAACTTTTATGACTCAAACGGTATGCAAAGGCTTCAAATAAGCAGGATACTGTTCTGCTTACAATGAATCAACCTAGATCATTTTTCCCAAAAGAATTATTCTTACTGTAATCTTTAATATTCATGATTTCCCACATTCATTAAGTTTTGGCATAATTATAACTTATCATCTAGCCAAGCCTTAAATAAGTAGTAGTGTAGAGTTTAAAACCCTAATCCTGTGTACTGTCATTTACACAACAGTCCATTTCCCACACTTACTACAGTTTGTACAATTAGAGCTGAATTCTAAAACTTTTACTGAGAATATCCCTATGAGTCTAGTTTCCATCCCAATAGACGACATATTTTTATGATTTTTTTACAATTAATTATGACTTTTTAAGTACAACTCGTTAGCGCGGAAACAATTATGGCTGAGACAGTCTTTCTTAATCCCACGTGTTTTAATCATATTAAATATGTTGTAAATCACCTAGGATCAATGTACTAATCATAATTATCCATACTCGAGGGATATTACAGAACCTTTAAGGTTCTAGTCTAGTAATAAGTAATATTTCTCAACTTAAGACACCACTTACCTTCATAAACTGTTTATACAAATAGTATTTTAATAACATACACATTACCCACATAAGACCACTAATCCCGGATAGAATTATGAAGTAGAAAAGTACTCGTAGAACATAAAAAGGCGACCTTTTATGAATCAAAAGGATCGTGACATGGAATTCAACATGAGTCATAGTAATAGATCACTATCCCCATCGATTTACATCACTTTTACCCCACTCGGTATATACCTGATTTGAGATTTACCAACATGTATCAAATAATAAGACAACAAAACCTGGGCAGGACATGAAAAAGTCATTCAAGCTTCGTACTGGGTCGCATATGAGTGAATGGCAAGGGAAACCCCTTCTAGGCACTAGCACGTGAAGTATTGCACATAGATCGATCAACATGATATACGAGTGAAGAGATGCATCAAACTCAACACAATTTCTCTTATAGCATGATCATTGACAACAATATAAGAATATGAAGTCACAAGATTAATCATGCATTAATTTAGAATCATCAAATAGAGAGTAATCAAATGAATAGTGGGGAAAAACTCATCGTACCACTTAAACGATGAGTTACTCTAGTCCTCGCACAATGCTCCGCTTCCTCTTCCCGAAATCGCCTCGCTCTGTGGATCGAACGTGGACAACACTTGCTGATCGAACAAAGGAAAAAGAGAAACACCAAACTCTAAGTGGTTGGACGTTCAAGTGCATGGAACAGTCCTCTCTTATGGATTTTTATAGAGAAACCCTAATACAACTAGGAAATCTCCTCCCAAATCTCTTTTCCCATTACTTACACTAACTTTTAATCTCCACCGTCGATCCAAAACCACATCCTAGCCATTTAGGATGCTCTCCCATTAAACCTCCTTGATTAGGTAGAATTCCAACTCAAAAAGATCCCGAAATAATAGAAAATCAGAAACTACATTTTGTCGGTGTGATCGATCGTGAGGCTCAACGATCGAACGCTGCCCAAAATTCGTAACATTACAGTACTTACGATCGATCATTCGCAAAGCGATCAATCGCAGGTACAAAAATCACAAATCACAATACTTACGATCGATCGTCACTCAAGGTGATCGATTGATTGATATGATTTTTACTACTTTACTCGCAATCGCACGAGACTACGTATAGGCTAGTGGAAACGAGGTCGAACCAAAGAACTTGGTCTGAAATTCAACTTAATTCTAAGATTTTGCGTAACAAGTTCTAACAGAATGAAAAGTTCTAATTTTTAATGAAGCAAGAAAATTTATGCAAAGACAATCTATAATAAATATACTAAGACTTCGAATCCACCCTAACTAAATAGTTATCCTCTATGTTAAGCTCGTACAATTCTAATTGATAAATTATACGCGCTCTTCTCGAAGTCACGCACACTTGGGAAATGTGTGTAGTCCTCTAGAACATACAACTAAATAATTAAATCTAATCAGTTAATCTCCATCGCTCGAGCAAAGATCAACCATCAAAATACAATATTTATTCAAATTAATACTTTAGAACTTACTAAGATCTCTCGAATGCTAGCAGTCCCTTAGTTTAATTTCCTTAATAATCAACTTTACCATCTCTCGATAAGCAGAGCAATTATAGCAAAATTTCATTAAACATATGGAATAAAGTCGTCTACTTTAGAATTGCAAATAAAATCATGAGAGTCATACACAATTCAGGAGGGCTTCATCTAGACTTAGTATAAATAAAATTAGCTAGACATGACAATAAGGAAAGAAAAAGCCTGTCGTGTAGATGGATTCATTGGCATCTGCAAACAATTCTGCAAATCAGTTTCAGGTCTCTGCAATCACAGTTTCTCTTCTTTCTCTTGACTGATCAGCACTCTTCCTCTCTCGAGCAAGCACCGAAATCAGCCGGCCTTTCTTCTCTGCACAGCCGGCTCTTTCTAACTCGACCCACTAGAACAGCCAAAAGCTCTCGGCCTCTGTTTTTATAGAGACAGCCACCACTCACATGAACTGCCAAAACAACAATTTTTCCTGATTGATTCTCGTGTAGAAACTCCCCCAATTACCTGCCTTCCCAATCAGGTCATTTGCCCTCCGAATTGATTTCAATCCCCGTCCTAATTTAAGGTAAAAATTTCAACTTTATGCATTCTCAAAACAAAACCGAAATCACCCAGTTGTGAAACCTTCCCCTCTGATACAAATCGAATCCTTTTTTTTAATTCTTCAATCAAAACGAGATATGTAGCTTACCATTCTTGAATGAATTTGCAATTGAATCTTCTAATCTTTCCTGATTTGGCAATTTCCAAAATCAGAACCTTTCTTCTGTTCGTCATCGCCGGCTTCTTCATCGCGCCCCCGTCGACCTTTCTCTGCCACAGTCACCATCGACCTCGCCGTTCTGCCGTCGACTCATCGCCGTCATCCTCTGTGTTGTCTTCTCTTTCAGTCGCCATTAGCCTCCTCATAGTCAAGCTCCTCTGGGCCAATCTCGCCGAATTTCATGGTCATCGTCCTTCACAGGTGCTAGCTTGAGCATTGTCTGTCTAAAACACCCGAGCTTCAGCTCGGGTTTCCATTTTATTTTTTTTCGAACCGAACCACTGACCCGCTAAACCGGGTCTTTTTCTTTTTTCATTGCTAAAATCCGTTGTAGCGATCTCCATCGTTGGATCTAATCTCTTTTTACAGAACTCATTCGACGTGTGTTCACTTTTGGCGATATGCATCTGAAACTCTCGAAGCCTACATAAATAAAATTAAACATTAAATAAGACGCATAATAAAATATAAATCTCTTAAATCCAATTAATGCATCTAAATTAATCAATTAAAAGTATTTATTTATTAAACTCCTAATTGCTCACTTAACATGAATAACCATTAATTATTCTTATTTTAATTAAAGTTACGACTAACATATAGGTAGAAAGGCATATAAAAATGTGTATATTTTGTAGATATCATTGATCGCGTATGCCTTCCTTTCGGTTACAAAACTGACCCGATCGATCGTGTCTCTTCTGGCGATCGACCGCGTACAAATTTTCACACGATCAAAACTTCTTATTCTGAATTCAAAATTTCACAAAATTGGTGGTGATGGAAAACTTGCCTCAAACACTTCAACATCAGCTCCCGTCATCTCAACGATCAGCAAAACCCGCATTAAAGATTCAAATTTTCAGAGTATTATAGTATGTGCTGCACACCAATAGAGAAGTTGATTTAACTTCGAAGCCTGGGCACATAAAGGACATGAAAGTAGTGCAATTCTCTTTGCTTTTTACTCTTTTCTCTCTCTAGAAGTGGATTGGATTACATATTTTACATGGATGCAAGGAGAACAACCTTTTGACATGAGGGGTGCCTTGGGTATTGATTAGTGATGCAACATATAGTGGAAGTCTAAATCATAGTGGTAATCCTAGACCATATTATATAGACAAGAATGTCCTCAATCAAAAAAATACATGCATTGATGCAAATGAAAGGGGAAAGACAAAACAATGATTCCAAGCCTCTTTTAAAAGAAAAACAGGAGGATAATGTGGCCCATAATGAGTATTAAATTAATAAAAGGGAGGAAGTTGATACCAAATGGAAAATATTGTGCAAAGCTATTATCGGTCTATCTACTTTAAATTATAGCTTAGAAAAGTTCCTTTTGACTCTATTGCATGCAACGAAGTTGATGTACTTAGAAGTTGAGCTACGCTGCCAAATTTCAATTTGGGAGTACTAGTAAGTGTGCATGAGCGACTGGTTGCATGTACATATGAGAAAATCCTGAATATTACACCTAATAACCCACATTGGAGTTTCGAAACAAAGGAGTACACATTTAGTTATAGTCGCTGAATTGCTATTAAAGTGCACAATTATATATCATGTTGCAACAATTTAGTTTAATATGAAAGAAGCATGCATAATGATGTAGAAAATGTCTCAATATATTCTACCACATTTGGTGCATTTCCTATGTTCACACAATGTGTGCATAGCTTTATTATTTACTTTCAGTCTTGAGTACGAAGTACAATTCCTGGATTTCTTGTCGAGTGAATAAAGTCTCAGTACATTATAATGAAAATAAGATTGTCAATAAAACTCAAAAAGTAATTGAAATTTGAAAGTGTGTTTTCTATGTATGTCTTACATTGGTGAAATTTATGTATGGATGCACACCTAGTTGAATAGAGTAGAAATGAAAGATTTGAACAAAGGTCCTTCCAGAACAGATTGGACTCCTCTATTCGATATTTGCAGTTGGGTGAATGTAAGGTTACACATATGCATGAATTTAATAATGTTGATAGCCTAGATAAAAAATATATTAAATTATGTACACCATTAGCTTGTGCAATGTATCTACTGTGTGCCTAAATATTTTATCTCCTTAATCTACAAGTTATTGCTACTACAATCACCAATATTAGCTTGAAAAGAAAAGGTGCAGCAGTCGGAAATGATTTTTAATATTTGAATGTAGTGTGATTCCCTTTCCCAGTTTTTAGTCTCTCCCCCTCTTTGGAAGTGAATACTTATTTGACATAAATACAAGGGGAGTAAAACTTTTTTTTTTGGGGGATATCGAGGGGTGTCCGAGTTGCAGAACCTGACTAGAAGGGGCAGGGCAACCGACTTCAGCATCATATCCCGCTGCCAATCCCCTCCAGAGGCATACAAGGTCCACCCATCATACAGGCAATGGGTAAATCAAAACATAATCCCGGGTGGGTGGCCGAAGGGAATAAAACTTGCATGGGGTTCTGCGCTATTGATGATTGATGCAATATTTAGTGGGAATCTGAGACAATCAAAGTGGTATTCCTAGACCATATCACAGGTGAGAATTTCTCAATAAATAGACGCATGCATACAAATGAAACAGGGAACTGATGGGATATATATTGTGGCCCATTGTGATCATTAAGTTGATGGAAAAAGGAGCAAGTTGATACCAACCACAAAATATTGTCAAAACTATTATCAGTCTTATCTATGCATTAGTTCAAAGTTCAGAAGCTGGTTTGTCTCAATTTGGAGATGTTATCTCCTGCTCGGGTGATAACCTTCTGGTGAGCATGTTGATAGTCCTCCCCTTACTCTAAGAAGTATAGGGGTTTGCTTTTTTACTTCAAATTTGGGATTTACCCTTCTTTCTGATCACTCCGAAGGCAAGTTGAAAGATCGGAAGAACCATAGGAAAAGTAATTGGTGCAGAATCCTGCGAGAACTATGGACACAAAAGATACATCAGAGTGAGGGTTGAAGCATGGTTTTCAAAACCGGACCGGACCGGCCGCAGAGAACCAGAACGGCCGGAAAACCGGACTTGACCGAATCCAGTCCAGGTCACTTTTTTTTTAAATAATTTCAGTTTAAAAAGGGATTCGAACCTGGAGCCTTATAAAAAATACCTAAGCCTTAACCACTTAAGCTATTAGTGTTTTAATATTAATATTATATAAAACATATATTTATCACTCATCACACCTAAATCGGGTCAATCCGGTTTGACCGGACCGGCCATCAATCCGGGTCGATGGCCGGTTCGGTTTTGAAAACCTTGGGTTGAAGTGTCAATCGATGAACCTCTCTGGAGGGGATGGATCGTTCAGTCCCCTGATAATAGTCTACACTGGGGAAACTTCAGGTATGAGCGGTTACTTAATATCTGTTACATCTGTGGATGTATACCAAAAGCTGTGGAGAATCTCGAAGGAGGGGTGCTACCGTTGATGAGTCCAACTTTCCTTATGGCGAGTGGCAAAGGGTGACAAGGCCTAAGGGTCGTGTGGTGTTCCCCACCGGTGGAAGCAAGGACTGGTGTATGCTTCCGACGACCCCAAGAGGATGTGAATCTGGGCATTCTGAGGGAGAACGAAGTGGTGAAGAAGGAGAGATGTGATTTGACGAGGCCCAAAGTGGAAAAGCATCTAGGCTGACAGTTAGCCAGCGGGAAGAAGCCGAGGAGGAGATGCAGGGGAACCCACAGGGACTTGACCGGTGAATGGTGATAACCAATGTATTACCATGATAAGAGCTCTATGACAAGGAAGATGATTGTCAAATTATCAAGTGATAAAGAAAAGTGACCAACAAATGATTGAATGGCACGTCAATGGACTGCAATGGAGGATATTCCCTTGTAATGGCCATTAGCAACAGAGGACATGTCACAATCCTATCCGGAGGAGTTTGTTTGTATTCTTGTATTCTAGAGAATTCCAGAATCAATGTAAAATATCTCCTATATATCTATAAATATTGAATCAATGAGAAGAAACAATTTTGAGAGATCAAATTACATCTTTCTTCATGGTATCGGATGAGTCATAGACCTTCGTCTTCATCGATCCTTTCACGTCTTTGTCTCTTTCAACAAAACCTTTCTCCTATTCCTTTCGTGGAGCCCATCAATCCCAACATTAAATTTATGAATTCCAATCTTCCCTCCCTCCTTATCATAGAGCTCGAACCCAACATATCAATGTAAACTATCTCCTCAGGAAACAACAAATCACCTCCATTTTCATTGCCCATGATTTCTTTAGCTATCTTGATGCATATATGTCACGCCCTGTCCAATATCTCCCCAGTCTTGATGGCTCCCTTACCATTAATCATGAGTTTCACAAATGGCTGACCAATGATCGTCATCTTGCCACCTGCTTGCAAGCCTCTGTCACACCTTCCATTCTATCGTACAGCTTCAAGTCATATGGCTAGCCCTTGAACGACGTTATTCTTCTATCTCTAGAGCCTATATTCAAACTATCCGTTTACAGCTTCAACATGTCACCTTAGGGTCTGACTTCATGGCCAAGTATCTTGATACCATCAAGGAGCTCTCAGATAAGCTTGCTGCTGTTTCTGAGACAGTGTGAAGAAGATCTAATCCTTAAAACTCTTTTCGGTTTACCCCCTCTCTTGTCTTCCATTCAAAGCAGCCATTAGGACTCGAGGAACCACTCTTACAGTTGATGAGTTTTGGACTCTCCTTCTGCTGAAGAAGTGACTTTGGTGCTTGAAAACCCAATCGCTGCTACTACCATGTGTTAGTAGCGCCAAGGGGTAGGATTCAGATATGCAAAATTGCTTTTAGAGGATGATGGCTGATCTTCACAATGGACGGCGGTTGGAGATGGATTATGATAGATCTTCACAACGGATGGCGGTTGGAGATGGATTATGATAGATCTTCATAACGGACGGTGGTTGGAGATGGATTCAAGAACTCGCTATTGAAATGCGGATGAACACAAAAACTTTCAGGCTCTGAGGCACGTACAAGTACAGTTTTCTTTAAGGAATTATTTGTCCCCCTTGGATAAAACCAAGTTGCTGATGGGCTACACGACAAACTTCCTCCCAGGATACAACAGAGCCTTTGAGAAACTGCAACCAGCAATGTTGAAGAATTCTCCCTGAACTCTCCTTGAAACTGTATAAGAAATTGGCTGAAATTTATGTTTGAAAACACAAGAGAAGAGCGCAAGAGAAAATAAGAACACAAAAGAGAAAAACCGTAATGTGTGTTTTTCTTCTGTCTGTATGCTCATCCATTTGCCCAGGCCTGGGTCTCTATTTATAGACTCCTAAGGGGTGCAAAGTGAAGAGGCATGACCCTTTATGAAGATGTATCTCATCACAACCGAAAGGATGCATCTATTCCCAATGGTTGCAACCCATTACAAAATTTAAGAAAATGCACCTTTCATTAAGGGGTGCAAAATAAATGAAGGTCACAAAAAAACTAAGGGATGCAACCTTTCACCAAAAGGTATAACCCTTCATTTTTTTTTTAAAAAAAATATCAACAATCCCCCACTTTTTTTAAAAAAAAAAATTGACAAATTTCAGCCGACATCCTTATTGACATTATTTTGCCTACAAGAAGGTGTCTTAAGATTAAACCTTCAATTAGTACAAGGACTACAAAGTTAAGTAAAAGTCATTGGTGTGCTATGCATTAAACCAAGTACTTTAGATACAAAACCGGTAGTCCCGTACACAAAACAACATCCAACCTCGTTGAGAAGTTCGACATACTCGCTCAGCACTATTATGGCCATGTGCTTGCCTGGTTTAGGAGAACAATCTAGGAAGTAAACCCTTACCTTCCGTGAGAAGCGGCACCACTTCTATGTTTCCATAGTTGAAGTTCATCTGTCTCCATTACTAGACATGTTCACTCGAACTCATTAAGAGTTAAACTCAACCTCTAATCTGTAACGGTCAGCACTAGCGATTTCACATGGGGCCTAAGGTTCTAGTGCTAATCAGCCAATGCAATGACTTGTTCTTACCCATTAAACCATAAGACTAGTGGTAAACTAGTGGTAAACTAGAGTTAGGTTGGGTTACCATCATTGTTGACTTTTTGAGGGTTTTAGGCCTATTTCCAAAGATGTCAATCTTACTAACTCCCTGGAAAGCCCTTTAGTAAGAGGATCTGCCAAGTTCTTACTTGACATCACATATATTATAGTTATGATACCTTCTCTTATCAATTGTCTGACATACTCATGTCTTAGACTTATATGTCCAGACTTGCCATTATAAGTGCTACTTATATTATAGTTATGATACTTTCTCGTATCAATTGTCTGACATACTCATGTCTTAGACTTATATGTCTAGACTTGCCATTATAAGTGCTACTATAAGCTCTAGCCAAAGTAGCCTCATTATCACAATTTATTGAAATAGGTGGCATTGGATTAGGCCATAGCTTGATGTCAAGCAACAAGTTCTTAATCCACTCAGCTTCTTTCCTTGCTGCAGCCAGGACGATAAACTCGGATTCCATGGTTGAGTGTGAGATACATGTTTGTTTCTTGGAACCCCAAGAAATAGCACCTCCTCCTCGGGTAAAAACCCATCCCGAGGTTGACATATTATCTCCAACTTGTGTCACCCAATTTGCATCGGAGTACCCTTCTAATACTATCGGATATTCATGATAATATAATTTATAGTCTATGGTATGTTTTAAATAACCAAAGACTCTGCCAATAGCCTTCCAGTGTTCAACACTAGGATTACTAGTGTACCTGCTCAATTTACAAACTCCAAATGCAATATCTGGTCTAGTACAATGCATAGCATACATTAAACTACCAATTGCACTTGCATATTCAATTTGTGCTACTGCTCTTCGAGTATTTTCACATAAGGTAACACTAGAATCAAAAGGGGTTTTGAAATCATTAAATCCAAGGTGATTGAATTTAGATAAAAATTTTTCAATGTAATGTGACTGATTTAGAGCATAACCCCCACTATGCTTTGTCACCTTTATCCCTAAGATAGTATCAACTTCACCCAAGTCCTTCATTTTAAAATTAGAAGTTAGATACCTCTTAGTCTCAGTCACACCAATTATGTTGGTACTCAAAATCAACATATCATCAACATACAAGCACACAATCACAAAATAATCATTAGTGGACTTAGTATAAATGCATTTATCAGAATTATTATGTCTAAATCCAGTAGATAAAATGACGGTATTAAATTTTTCATGCCATTGTTTGGGTGCTTGTTTAAGTCCATATAGAGCCTTCACCAATTTGCACACTTTGCTTTCATTACCTAGAAGGATAAATCCTTCTGGTTGTTCCATGTACACTTCTTTGTCAAGATCACCATTCAAAAATGCAGTTTTAACATCCATTTGATGAATGTGCAATTTAAATATGGATGCTAATGCAAACAATATTCTAATGGAAGTAATTCTAGCAACAGGAGCATAAGTGTCAAAATAATCAATCCCTTCTTTTTGTCTATAACCTTTTGCTACTAATCTAGCTTTAAAGGTGCACAATGAACCATCGGAATTGTATTTTCTTCTAAATACCCATTTGCAGCCAATAGGTTTTGAACCCGGAGGTAAGTCTACTAAGACCCAAGTGTTATTGGACATTATAGAGTCCATCTCATCATTAATGTCTTCTTTCCAAAAAGCACAATCTCTAGAGTCTATAGCTTCACTATAAGTCTTAGGATCTTCCTCCAAATTAAGAATCATGGGCACTAGGTTAACAACATGCTCTCTATCTCCTTCTATTAAAAAAGTAATGTGGTCCGGGGATATGAAGTTTGGATCAAGTGATTTTTCTTTTCTAGGTCTTAGACTCCTTCGAAGCTCACTTGGAGGATTAGAAACCTTCTCAATTTCAGTAGATTTATCTACTTCTAGTCTTTGAGGATCTTGAAATTTAGAATCTGAAATAAAAGTCGTTTCTAGAAATTCTACATCTCTAGATTCAACAATCACATTAGATTCTAAATCTAGTAATCTGTAGGACTTACTATGCTCAGCATATCCTACGAAAACACATTTCAAGGCTCTTGGACCCAACTTGGTCCTTTTAGGATCAGGGACCCTATAATAAGCCATGCACCCCCACACTTTAAGATATGATAAATTAGGTTTTCTTCCCCTCCATAATTCATATGGACTTTTATGAGTCTTGCGTGAAGGAATCCGATTATGCACGTGACAAGCAGTCATCAAAGCTTCTCCCCAAAGATTTAATGGTAACTTTGCACGCATCAACATGGAATTCACCATTTCTACAAGTGTACGGTTTTTCCTTTCGGCTAAACCGTTTTGTTGTGGGGTATATGGTGCAGTCAACTGATGAATGATGCCAAGTTCTTCACAAAAGTTTGAAAATTCATTTGACAAATATTCTCCACCTCGATCACTACGAAGAACTTTAATTTTCTTTCCTATTTGATTTTCAACCTCTGATTTGAAAATTTTGAACATAGAAAAAACTTCATCTTTTGTTTTCAAAAGATAAACATAAGTATATCTAGAAAAATCATCGATAAAAGTGATGAAAAACTTTCGGCCACC
Source organism: Houttuynia cordata (assembly GCA_039654745.1). Classification (NCBI taxonomy): domain Eukaryota; kingdom Viridiplantae; phylum Streptophyta; class Magnoliopsida; order Piperales; family Saururaceae; genus Houttuynia; species Houttuynia cordata. The sequence goes on from CM077503.1 coordinate 1,854,549, forward strand.
ACGGGTTAAAACACCGTTCAATTCACAAATATCAGAATGAATCAAATCCAAAATTTCAGAACTTCTATCATATTTTGGAAAAGGTTTCTTTGTCATTTTGGATTGAATGCAAGTCTCACACTTATGACTATGATTATGATCATAAGAAATTAGCCCTAATTTTTTCATGTCATTCATAGATTGGAAATTTAAATGTCTTAATCTATCATACCATAATTCAAAAAAGTCCACAAGGTAAGCAACATCAACTTTATTTTCATTCAAACTGAATTTAAACATCCCATTACAAGAGTAGCCCTTTCCCACGAAAGTTCCATTCTTTGACAAAATAACTTTGTCAGATTCAAACACAATTTTAAATCCTTTCTTGCAGAGTATGTTGGCAGAAATCAAGTTCTTCCTCATGTCGGGAACGTGAAGAACATTAGTGAGAGTGAGTTTCTTTCCCGATGTGAAGTTGATTTCCACAACCCCTTTACCAATGACTTTGGCTCGGTTTTGGTTTCCCATTTGAACCTCTTGGCCAATGGTATCCTCGATATATTCCTTAAAAAGGAACTTGTCTTTACAAACATGGACCGTAGCCCCTGAGTCAAGCCACCATCCCGAGTTGGAGTCTGCCATGTTAATTTCAGTAATCATGGCCACAAACTCAACTCCTTCAACCATGTTTGCACTTTTGGAATCCTTGTCAGACTTTCTGTGCCTACATTCTCGAGCATAATGTCCCTTTTTGCCACACACAAAGCAAGAAATATTCTTTCTCTTTGAACTTTTGTTAGGGTCATTCTTGAAATAAGGAGTGCCCTTTGCCCTTTTATGAGGTTTCTTGTCCTCTACATTTAGAGCGTTATTTTGAGAATAATCATTTTTCTTCCTCAACCGGGATTCTTCCTCAAGATGCAGACTCCTTTGAGTTTGCTCTAATGTAAAATTCTCCTGTTTGTTGATGAGCTTCTTTTGATAAACTTTCCATGAATGTGGAAGTTTTGCAATAATAGCTCCAACTTGAAAAACTTCAGGGAGTTTTACATCAAGAGCCCTCATTTGATTGACTAGAAGCTCGAGTTCATGACATTGGTCAAGAATCGGCTTAGAATCAACCATCTTATACTCTAAATATTTTGAAATTAAATATTTGTTCGTACCTTGCTCTTCCACCTTATATTTGAATTCTAGTGCATTCCATATCTCCTTGGTTGTGGCCTTTTTTGTATAGGTATCAAAAAGCCGATCAGAAAGAGTGTTGAGAATGTGACCTCGGCACAAGAGTTCATCTTCTTCTCGCTTCTTTCTCTCTTCTTTTGTCTTGTCGGTATCATCATCTTTGGGCTCGGGAAATGGCCTCAATTTTGGATCAAGAATGTATGAAATCTTCAAGGCAGTGAGAAGAAACATCATCTTGTCAGTCCAACGAGTGTAGTTGGAACCATCGAATCTGTCAAGTTTAACAAGATCCTGGTTCATAATTTTGACAGACGTCATATTTGATTCTGAATCCATGATGAGACACCTAATTCCTTAAAATTGTTAGTAGCGCCAAGGGGTAGGATTCAGATCTGCAAAATTACTTTTAGAGGATGATGGCTGATCTTCACAATGGACGGCGGTTGGAGATGGATTATGATAGATCTTCACAACGGACGGCGGTTGGAGATGGATTATGATAGATCTTCACAACGGATGGCGGTTGGAGCTGGATTCAAGAACTCGCTATTGAAATGCGGATGAACATAAAAACTTTCAGGCTCTGAGGCACGTACAAGTACAGTTTTCTTTAAGGAATTATTTGTCCCCCTTGGATAAAACCAAGTTGCTGATGGGCTACACGACAAACTTCCTCCCAGGATACAATAGAGCCTTTGAGAAACTGCAACCAGCAATGTTGAAGAATTCTCCCTGAACTCTCCTTGAAACTGTATAAGAATATGACTGAAATTTGTGTTTGAAAACACAAGAGAAGAGCGCAAGAGAAAATAAGAACACAAAAGAGAAAAACTGTAATGTGTGTTTTTCTTCTGTCTGTATGCTCATCCATTTGCCCAGGCCTGGGTCTCTATTTATAGACTCCTAAGGGGTGCGAAGTGAAGAGGCATGGCCCTTTATGAAGATGTATCTCATCACAACCGAAAGGATGCATCTATTCCCAATGGTTGCAACCCATTACAAAATTTAAGAAAATGCACCTTTCATTAAGGGGTGCAAAATAAATAAAGGTCACAAAAAAACTAAGGGATGCAACCTTTCACCAAAAGGTACAACCCTTCATTTTTTTTTAAAAAAAAATATCAACACCATGGAGTCCTCTGCTATTCTCACATAGAGCAAATCACCAGTTTCATCAAGGAACCAATTTCTACAATAACAATCGTAGCAACAATGTGATTCTAGGGGACACTCTACCAATAACTTACCCTCCTACAGCAATACCAACACTGATGCCTCATCAAATACGAACAGGGGACAGGGCCATGGACACTCCAACAACAACAGCAAGTCACCCAAACCATGGTTTCCCATCCTCTGCCAGATCTGTTTTCTAAATAATCATCAAGCACTTGATTGCCGCCATCGCTGGAATCAGGAGTTTTGTCCTCATAATGCATCTTCAAGTGGTTCCATCAATAATGCTCTGTTGGATACTCCCACCTCCTCCTCTGGCGAGGCTGCCTGGTATATTGATAGCGGTGCATCTGATCACATTTCCTCCGATCTCACTTCCTTCAATCAGCATCAGCCCTACCATGGATCTTCATCTGTGACTGTTGGTAATGGTCAACACCTTTCAATTGCCAATATTGGTAATGCCTTCTTATCTACATCATCTAAACTGCTGAAGCTCTCCAATATTCTTCATGTGCCATCCATTAACAAAAATCTTTTATCTGTCAATCGTTTAACTCATGAAAATAATTGTTCTATCATTTTCTCCTCTATTGGGCTTTCCATTCAGGACAACAAGACGCGTCAGACAATTTTGTCTGGTCCCAGTATACAAGTCCTCTATCTTTTGCCGCCATCAGCCGTCAACATCTCTGGTTTCTCTGCTTCATCCAGCCATCAATCTCTGTGGCATTTCCGGCTTGGGCATCCCTCTTCTTCCGTGTCACGCACACTCCAGTCTGTTTTAAATTTTAGCTCCAAAGAAATACCATGTACAACCTGCTCTATGAGCAAGGCTCATAATTTACCTTTTACTTTGTCTACTAGTCAGTCTAATCATCCATTAGTACTAATACATTCCGATGTTTGGGGCCTTGCTCCTATATCATATGTACTTGGATTTTGATATTATGCGCCTTTCTTGGATGATTATTCTCGTTTCACTTGGATTTATCCGCTTAAAGCAAAATCTGAAGTTTATCATGTTTTTATATCTTTCAAAGCTATGCATTGGTTATAAAATTGCCTATTTTAGATCCGATGGTGGGCTGAATTTTGCAATCATTCTTTTTAAAAATTATTTGATCAAGCTGGTATAATCCATCAAAAGTCATGCCCATATACCCCACAACAAAATGAGATTGTCGAGCGGAAACATCGACACATAACAGATATGGCACTTACTCTTCTTCTCACCTCATCCATGCCTCACAAATATTGGGCGAACGCAGTCTCAACAACAGTCTTTCTCATAAGTCGTCTTCCAACACCTACTCTTAATTCTAAATCTCCTTATAAGACGCTTTACAAAAAAATTCATGATTATAATTCTCTTAAGGTGTTTGGCTGTCACTGTTTCCCTTGCATTAGATCCACCAACGCCAACAAATTAGCACCTCACTCTACACCATATGTTTTCCTGGGCTATGCACCATTTTCTAAAGGTTTTCGTTGCTTAGAACAAGGAGGTACAAAGGTTTTTCTCTCTAGACATGTCATCTTTCATGAAACAATCTTTCCATTTTAGACAGCTCCAGTTATTTCCTCATCGCCCAAAAGTCCTTCTCTAGTTCTACCCATTTTTGCCTCTGTTACTCCACCTTCATCCCCACGTATCTCCACTTCTAGTTCACCTCCAACTCCCTCAACTTCCAACTCACAATCACAGGCATCGCCATCTTCCTCTCATCACTCTACACCTTCTCCTCTTCCTCCACCAGCACTAATTGGTCATTCCATGGTTACCAGGCCAAAAGCAGGCATTATAAAACCAAGAATTCCCTTCAACCTTACTATTGTATCTTCTACAATTACTGAACCCACTACCTATCGTGAAACCTCCAAGCATTCAGAGTGGCGGGATGCCATAAATAGTGAGTTTTAGGCATTACAAAAACAGGGGACATGGAGCCTTGTTCCTAAACCATTTGATCGCATCATCATAGGGCGTAAGTGGGTTTACTACATCAAACGCTTACATGACAGCACCATCTCTCGTCATAAGGCACAACTAGTTGCCAAGGGAATTCATCAGAAAGAGAGAGGATTACATAGAGACCTTCAGTCCAGTGATTAAACATGTTTCGATACAAATAGTATTATCTCTTGTTCTACACTACAATTGGGGCATCTAACAGTTTGATGTATCAAATGCGTTCCTTCACGGCATTTTGCGTGAAGAAATCTACATCGAGCTGCCACCAGGTTTCATTGATTCCATTCATCCCAATCATGTTTGTCACCTACACAAGGCGCTCTATGGGTTGAAGCAGGCACCTCGTGCCTGGTATTCTTGGTTTACTAGCCATATTACATCTCAGGGATTTATCATGAGCACTGCTGACTCCTTGTTCACTCACCGTTCTTCCAACCAGACTACCATTCTTCTTCTTTACGTTGATGATATACTCATCAGAGGCTCCAATCCTCGTCACATACAACAGGTTATCACCTCTTTGTCCTCTGCATTTGATATTAGAGATCTGGGTTCTCTCAACTATTTCTTAGGCATAGAAATTGATAGACATTTTAAAGGAATGTTTATTTATCAACAAACATATGCTTCTTAACTACTAAAGCGGGCCAACATGGAAAGTTGCAAACCAGCAACACCCATTCATTCTAAATCAAAGACTCCTTTGACATTATACTGTATAGAGTCTAGTTGGTGGTCATCAATACCTAACAATTACTTGTCAAGAAATTTCATATGTTGTGAATCATGTATGCCAATACATGCATTCTTCTAAAACTGGGCTTAATGCAGATTGTCAAATTGAAGCACGACGAATAGGTTTTCATTAAGAAATTAATATGTAGATGATCTGACAATTATGGAGGCTTGAAGGGAGTTTTAAAACCCCCAAAATATATTAAAGTGAAAGATTAAGTGCATGAATAATCGTAGTAATTGATGTTCACTAAAGGTGTAACACCCGAAAAATTAGGAAGTATATTAAAACCAAAATTTGACCCTCTTAATGTTTGATTTGATTATATTTTTTATGGAGATTAAATTTGGTGAGAAGAGCTTTCCAACACCACCAACTATGCACGATTTGGAGTACGGAGTGAAAAGATATGAGAAATTGAATTTTGTTTGGGCGTGACTGCGATCGATCGCCAGAACAAACGATCGATCGGCAAATTGAACCAATCGACCGCTTATCAAAACGATCGATCGTAGTTATTGTGATTATTGATTGTTTTGTTTCGGAGAAAATGATTGATCGTCAATAATTGCGATCGATCGGCTGTAACGCGGTAGTTTAGAAAAGGCATACGACGATCTATCGCCGTTCGCCTATCATCGCCGGTTTTGGTTTTGTGATTTCTAGCTTATTTTTGGGGAGGATTTGCATGGGAAAGATGTCAAATCCCAACTTGACTTAAATTGCACGTCTCTAGAAAGATCTTGAGGCCTTCTCATTGGTGGGAATGTCCATGATATGGATAATTGGTTTAAGAAGGGATTCTCCCCAAATTCTATATAAACCCTAGAGAGTTGGCTTGTGTTATTAGAAAACTTAGCCCTATAACGTCCAGAGACCTTTTCCTTCTCCTTCTCACGTTCACCCACCTCCTATAAGGCTTCTTCGTGTGGGAGTTTTGCAAGAGCTTGGAGCGGGAGCTTTGGAGGAAGCGGAGGAGACAAGCAACACGTAAAAAGGCAGAATTTTCGGTGAATTAAGAGTAGGATGGTTTTTTCCTCTCTTTTCTTCTTTCTTATGATCTTTATTTAAATTGCCTTTCTTATGATTTTACCTTTGCAAAATCTAATTTCATAATTTAGTTAGAATTTATGACTAATAATTAGTGATTTTAGATTCTATTTTTCCCAAATACGTTCTCCCCATGGATCGATCTCGATCTTGCCAAGTTTTATTACTTCGCAACCTGCAATTGGGTAAACACTTTTAAAGTTGTAGCAAGTTTTTGGCACCGTTGCCGGGGAGACAATGAGAAAATTTGATACTTTAATTACTAATTTATTTGTAATTTTTTAGCTTTATTCATTCTAACCATAACTTTTCTTTCTTTGCAACTTGTTAAAGTAAAGACTAAAACTAGTTCGGCGGATCTTCTCTTCGTGCTTTAAGTCAATCATTCTACTCCTCTGTCTTATACTTTATTGGTTTGCATTTTGCTAGTTAGGTGTTAGAAGTTTAAGTTTTAAATTTATTAAATTAGCATAGATTTTATAATTTTCTATATCCTAAAAAAAATTCAGGTTAGTTCATCTTTAATTAGTCTTTTAAATCTAAAATTTTCCATCTTTTATGCAAAATTAGTGTAGAGATCAAGTTGGTCGTCTAGTTAAAGTTGAATTATTAGATATTGGTGACGCTAACTTGAATGCTAACCAACCATTGGTCCAAATTAAAGAGCCGAAAAGTTTTAGGGATTACTTGATACCGGTTAAGTCTAACACTCCATCATGCATTGTGTTACCTGAAACTAATGGCAACCACTTTGAGCTTAAGCCAGGAGTCATCCAGTTACTCCCTAACTTTCATGGGTTAGAGTCTGAAGATCCTTACCTTCACTTGAAGGAATTTGATGTGATTTGTGCCACATTGAAATTCAATGGTATCATTGATGATTTTCTAAGACTTAGATTATTCACCTTCTCTTTAAAAGAAAAAGCCAAGTTATGGTTGCACAACTTGAAACAACATTCTATTTCTGCATGAAATGGAATGGTTCAAGAGTTTCTTAAAAATTCTTTCTGACACACAAAAACAACAATTTGCATAAGAATATCATGAGTTTTGTCCAAAAGGAAAGTGAATCTTTTTACTTGTGTTGGAGGAGGTACAAGGACATGCTCCTTAAATATCCTGACCATAGTTTTGAAGTCTGGAGATTGGTCAATTTCTTCTATGAAGGTTTGACATCTCTCATGCGTCAGTTACTGGAAACAATGTGTAATAGGGAATTCATGGATAAGAGTACTGAAAGTGCTTGGGATTTCTTTGATGCATTATCAGAAAAATCCCAGCAATGGGCGAATACGAGAAAAGGTAGAAAAAACTTCTGTCAAAATGGTGGAATTTATGAAGTGAGATGTTGTGTTCCGATGGGTACCAAGCTTCACACAAGGGAAAGGGAGCGCAAAGACGAAAGAAGAAGAAGAAAATATGTTTCTTATTGCATAACTATTAAAAGAGAGGAAGACTCCCTTATAAAGGAGGGCGCGGCTCCCTAGGAGCCGTGCTAGCTGATGGGCTACGTGCCACTGGCTGACCATCAGTTGGTCCGTTACAATCAAATCTCATTCCCTTCCATATTACAACTTATTGAATCGCAACAGGAAAATACTGAAAAGTAAAGTAACCCTAACATAGTAAAACCTAGAAATGGAAAGTAATACGTCCTAAGATAGACCCTGCCCCTGATTTGACGTACACAACATGAGGGAAGATGTTGATATGAAGGCCAAGTTAGCTAACTTGACCAGGAAGGTAGAAGCCATTGAACTGGAAAAAGTGGGTAGTTTCTCTAAGAACACACCCAACACAATGTGTGCTATCTGTGAGAGCATATGTCACATACTGCACAAGACTGCCCGTCCATTCCTGCCTTCCAAAATATTATAGTTGAGCAAACAAATGCCTTGAATACTTACAAGAGATTTACTTAGAAACTTATAATCTAAATTGGAGAAATCACCCTGATTTCTCTTGGAGACAAAGTTTATCACAAGAGACTCAAGGAGAGCAACCTGCAAACACTCCTATGTAGCAACAATTCTCACAATAGCTGCCAAAGAAGCCTTCATTGGAAGAGACTCTCCAACAATTTATACAATCACAAACCTTTACAAACCAGTCCACGTCCCAAGCCATATAGAGACTTGAATTCACAATTAGCCAGTTGGCTACAACAATAAGTGAAAGGCAGAAGGGCACATTCCCCAGTCAACCTGTACCTAATCTCAAGGGTTAGTATGTGGTTGACAATAGTTCAACATTTCATCCACATAAAGAAGAATCCAAATCAATTACCACCCCTAGGAGTGACAAAGTTGCACACAAAACCATAGGCCACCAGAAAATAACAAAGAACCTACCAAGAATTGTGCACCACTTATGGGCACTACTAAATTGCAAGCCATAGTAGAACCCCTTCCACTTAATGAGTATAAACCAGTGTCTTCTTCAGAAAAATCACTAAAGTTGGATTTAAAACCTTTATCAGCTGAACTCAAAAATTAGGAAGAGCGGTCGATCTGTGTTCTTCAGACACATAAATTAGCCATTGGATGCACCATAGCTGACATTAAGGGTATAAGTCCGTCCATTTGCATGCACCAAATTCATCTTGAGGATAACTATAAAACATCTAGGAGGCTCAACCCTAATATGAAGGAAGTTGTTAAAACTAAGATATTAAAATTGCTAGATGTGGGTATCATATACCCTATTTCAAACAGTTCTTGCGTCAGTCTAGTGCAAGTTGTTTCTAAGATATCAGGAATCATTGTAGTCAAGAATGACAAAATTGACTTAGCACATGTAGTTTTCTCCATTTTATATTTGATTACAAGCCCAAAAACTTACAAGCACCAATTGGATATTGTTGTCCACAAACACCTTCATGAAAAAATTATATAAAAAAACACTTCATGAAAAGAAAGTGGAGATTGGAGGAGAAGCGGTACTACCCTTTTAATGGACACTTTTTACTTTTTTTTATATAATAGAGACTTAAATTTGTAGAATTATATAGGTATGGATTACATTCTGAGCTGTTGCCCTTTGGGTCTGGCCGGAGAATGTGCCCAGGGATGAATATGGGAGTGGCCACCGTGGAACTCACCCTTGCAAGTCTTCTCGACTCATTTAAATGGGAGATTCCAGAGGAATTGGCGGAACAAGTTAAGGATCTCAGTGAAACAACTGGCATCACTGTGCAAAAGAAATACCCTCTTCTTCTAGCGCGCACAGTTTATAGAGAAATCTAGATCAGGGTCCTCTGCTCCTCTATGTATAAAAAAAGAAGATATAGGGTCCCTTAATTTTTTTTGTATTTGTATTGTTGTAATTTGTTTCATTACCGTGTACTTTTTATTCGTTCTTTCAATCAATAAATAAACAGCTCTTTTCAATATGGGCACCTTTGTTAACATGAAAAAAAGACATTGAACCCGACTACAAGGGGCAAGGCAATACGTCCTCTTCGAACATCTTATCCAGCTGGGAATCCCGAGTAGTTGACCACCACAGTGGGCATCCAAACTCAGGACAAACTCTTCAGGGCGTGTTCTTGTGCACTGTTGATTGGTAACTAGATGCAGCAAGTTCTTTTTTAAAAAAAAAAAATTGATACACAGTTCTTTTTCTCTTTAGCATTAGAAAATGAGTTAAAATTATTAGCCACTTTTTTTTGGTAGAGGGAGTACTATAGGGGAAAAGTTTTAATGAGACTGATCTCACACTGCTTGCATGGGCCGGAGTAATCACAAGCCGTTAAATCTTTGATTTGATGGTGCCAGGGCGGGTGGTAATTTATACTCATCTACACATTGATTTGATACCAGCCGTCGGATAAAAAATCGGACGGCTAGAGTTGGTTCTGCTCATGCATGCTGCGTGAGATTGTTTTTGCTTGAACCCGCTCCTTTCTTCCAGCTGCTTCTTCTGCTTCTGCTTCTTCAGTGGAGTCTGATGCTGCTATAGTAGCTGCTGTGTTGATCTTGTAGGATTCATACGGTTCTTCCTGTGGTGATTCAATTTTGGCAGTTTTATTTTCTCATCGACCCATTTCATTTGTTCTGTTGTTCTGCGGTTAAACACTTCTTGCAGCTGATTTTGCAATGCAAGGAGCTATTTCCTTGAAGCAGTTTGTTGTAGGATATGATAAGTCCTGCTTTGGTTCTTCAATTGGTGTGCATTCACTCAAAGAAAGAGCCTTCACTGGCTTCCGGACTAAGGCTCCGAACCTATCTATCTCTGCAGTGTCCAAAAATGGTGAGTTTTCACAGCCGTGAATCACGTTTGTTTCGAAGGACCTATTCGCGTATGCAAGTTTTTATGAAAATTGGATTTATGTAAGTTAACTGGCCATCTGTGGGATATAGAACAGGCTGTTTGTTGTTATTTTTCCCTGATAGGATGGTTTTTACGAGGAATTATCTTAGTGGACTGCTTTTTACTTAATTTTATACTTGTTTAGCCTATTATTGTCATTTAGATATAAAATGTGACCTATTGGCATGTTTTCATATTGCTTTATGTAGAATTTCTGGTATGTTCATAGTATATTGATTTTTACTAGTACATCTAAAAGATAAATGTAAATGAAACTGTTCTTTGTGTGTTTATCAACAGTTTGTGTGTTTTTTCTGGTTTTTATCAACAGCTTGTGTGTTTTTTTTCTGGTTTTCATACTTGTTTGACTTATTATTGTCATTTAGATATAAAATTTAACCTATTGGTATGCTTTGATATTGCTTTATGTAAAATTTCTGTTCTGTTCATAGGATATCGATTTTACTGTTACATGTAGAAGATAAATCTAAATGAAACTGTTCTTTGTGTGTTTCTCAACAGTTTTTGTGGTTTTTCTGATTTTTAAATAACTTCTGTTTGGAAGCAGAAGATGATGACGACTACTTTATATTGAGTGATAGTTGAATGCATCCTGTGTGTGTACATGTCCAGATTGCATTGTCATGAAAATTTCTTTTTTCTTTTTTTTTTTTGAAATGGCTTCACTTTATTTAGTAATTAGTGCTGGCTTGACATTTTCTTGTCCACCTTAGAGGAATTACATGAAACTCAGGATGCTCTAAAGCGTGCTTTGGCTAAGAAGGGTATGGAGTTTGTGAAGTCTGGAATGGTTGTTGGTCTTGGCGCGGGAAGCACTGCATCTGTTGCCATCGAGGAACTTGGCAAGCTGATCAGACAAAAAAAGGTTAGATAATTACTTATGCTTTTGGTGATGAGTAGTCATCTAAAAAATTAATAGTTGTAGTCTTTGAAAAGTTAAAGAGAAAAAAGAAGCGAAAGAACTCAAGTTGAATTCATATCTCCAGTTGAAAGACATAGTAGCTGTGGGAGCCAATTATCAGTCACGGATACTTGCCAGGCAGTTTGGTGTTACAACAGTGAGTTGAAAATCTGGAATTATGTATGAACTATTGTTGTCATATGTAGTGTTTCAATTGAAATTCGTTGTTGATTTTGTTTTTATGATCAAATACCCATTCTTGCATTCTTCGCAGGTTGACTTGAATGATGTTAATCAAATTGATATTGCTTTTGATGGTGCGGATGAAGTTGACATCAATAAAAATCTCTTGAAGGTCCGGATCTTGAGTCTCTTATGCATGCGTCACTTTTAAAATTTTTATGTTTCGTGCTGACCTTTTGGAATTTATTTTTGTCAGGGAGGAGGAGCTGCACATACAATGCAAAAGGTAATAAGGATTTTCGTGTTTATTTCAATGTCTATGTATTTTATGGTGTAGAGTTGGTCAAGGGACTTCGAAATGAATCATCAAAAACCTATTAGCTCATGATGTTATGCAATCGGAGAGGTCTCAGAATGTATCGATATTCTGGTAGCAGCAGTGAACATTGCCGATACTAGCATTCTCTTGAAAATTATATTGACGATCATAGAATATTTATATATCTATTGATATGCAAACATCACAGTATTAAAAACAATAGACGTGGAAGTTTGTTTCACTGGGTGAAGCGCTCTACTTAAGCTAGTAGTTGGGATTCTTGCCATTGTATAACAAATTTACTGCAGCAAATCTACATTGTGCTTTTGCAAGATGTAAACACTTTTGAGCTGGTGGTAATCCATCATTTTACATGCACGAGGCGTGTTCTTTATGTGTTTCTCTTTGTATATTACCTGTGTATTTTTGTGCTTTATGTCAGATAGTTGATTCTCTAGCAAAGGAATGTATTATATTGGTAGACCAATCAAAAGTTGTTCTCCAGCTTGGTACAACATTTCCTGTTCCGGTGAGTTTCTTAATCTTGCATTTCCCATCTGAACTATCAAATTTTAATTTTATGAACACTTCCTAGCTCTCTATGATGACATCATATTCATTTCCCAATGCTGATTATTAGTTTCATCATTTAAAAGGATCGAACAAAGTGTTTCAGTTTTTCTAATTCATCAATTAAACTGTAAGCATTGTCAATTTTGAGTCAATAAATGAACTTTACTAGATATTTTTTGTGTGAGCTCCTGCTGGAGCTAGTACTGATCATGCAAAATATGTAAAAGAGTTCTTCTTATTTTTAAAGCACACCAAGAGTGTTAAACATAAGTAGTCTGTGGCTGTGCAAAATGAAAAGACATATAGACGCGAATTCATGAAAGAATGGATTTTGAGAGCTCAATCGTCTGTTTCAGTGACCCTTATGATTTGTCTAGAAGGAAAATGGTATTGTACCTCCAAACCCAGTCCTCTGCTGCATCTGCCAACTATGGGAGCTGAATGCTGGCATGGTCACCAGTTGTAATGCTGTGCGTAGCGTGATAAGGTTAATTTTATTATAATGGTGGACTTTACTTGAAAAGTGTGGTAGGCTGTACTACTGTGCACATCCAGATGAAATTAAGTGATTAAAATAGGGGAGGACTTTGGTGGAGGATTCGTAGCATCACTCTAATAGGAACGGGATCTTTCTTTATATTCTAGTGATTGAAGAATTATATAAGGTTCAAACTAATAATGATGTAGAGGATACATGCTGCCCTTGTCCTGTTGATATAAGTGTTGGCCCTATGTGCTAATAGCTTAAGCTTTTTACATGATTTGGTTTCAACCTGAAATGAGCACCAGGAGGTCCTGGTTTGATTCACAACCCCATGCCTGCTTGTGGGCATCTGCATATCGTAGTAGTGAGTGCAGACTGCAGACTGCAGAATGTTGGCTTGGTCGGATTCCATTGTTGCCTCCTTTCCCTGATATCTTTTCTTGTTAGGTCATTTGGTTTCTACCAAGACAATAACTGGGAATACATACCATAGCGATGTTCTCATTCTAGTCTAGTCACTGCTTAGTGCTTAGAGCAATAGAAAACAAACACACTGATTATCATATCCATACAAATAATCCCATCTATCTAGGAACATGGACAGATTATATTTTTGCCATTCCAATTTGTTATAATGGATTAGATATGAATCCATTGCTAATAGTGTGCATGGTATACACTGGATGCCATTACTTACACAACCATTTAGTGAAAGTAACTAGGAAAAGTATACTAAATTAATAGATGAGTTGATCCTATTCGAAGGATTAGTATGTATTCGCTACAAATGTTTCATTTGCTGAAATCTTCACGTCGTACTCAACTTTATTGGAGATAAAGCTGCCTTTCTAAGTGCTCTGTCAGCATATACTGTGTATCATAATCTTTGTGCAGCGTCATTATGCTCTTAAATTTCCCATTTGTTATTCTAGTATGAACCGAGATTAATGTCAACGTTTGTGAATGATGATAATAAATACATAAATTTGTAGGTTGAAGTTCTTCCACCTGCTGTCACACCCGTGTTGAGGCAACTTCTTGCTCTTGGTGGAGGTTAGAATTGTCCGCCAATATCATTTCTAATTGTTTCCACCAGGCCTTTTTTGGGTTTGAAAAAGTGATTCTTCAACTCGTATCATTGTATGGCAGTTCCTGAAATCCGTTCTGCTTTGAGAAAAGATGGCCCTGTAATCACCTACTTGGGTAATATGATTGTTGACGTGAGGTATTGTTTCCTCTGAAGAATCCTCAACTACATTACAGTAATTTGTATGTTGTTGATGTCATTATTGAGGAACTTCATGTTTGACCATTTAAGTTAATAGACTGACAAATAGAACACAAAGTGATAAGATTGTTCCTCCAATGGTCATATATAGTAAGTTTTTTCCTTGCCCTTAATAGTCACTGCTCTTTTTCCTGGATCAGCTTCCCAGGAGGCATCCAGAATCCATTGGAACTGGAGAGAAGTATCAAGTTGATACCAGGCGTTGTAGAAAATGGTAAATCAAATTTCTTTCTCATGTCTCGCAATTTTCTATCCTACTGTCTGTCGGTCTAGTTTACGGATGAGATTACATTTATATATGAGCATGTGACCACACAAGAACATTTTATTCAGTTGATTCTACTCATGCTTTCATCCAGATCTGGAATAACTTCCATTACATGTGCTTAAGTATCAGAATTCCTGGTGTTATGCTCATGGTTAAAGTTCTGGTTGATGCCTATAACATGGCATGGACCTGTATTGCTGTATTTTGATGCATAATCTTTTGTTCCCTGGTAGGAATTTTAACGGGTGTTGCAACCACAGTACTTGTAGGCATCCAAAATGGTGATGAGATTGCCGTTGTCGATTTAGCAGAATTTGTGAAACTCATTAATAATCCGGCAGATGTATCTTCCTAAGTTGTTGATCATGAATAAGTTTGTATCTTGTTGAGGTGCGTGTCCACAACCGAGTGAGTTTTTGATGTGGAATGTTATAAAAAAATTATGCAAAATGTAACGCAGTCCAGGTTTCTGTGATTGTATGGAATCTTCAAACGTGCATACCTTCACTTGTTTTGGACTTAAAATAAAAATGAAGGCTATGTGAGAATCAGGTTTGGTATGCCCATGGCCAGCAGAGAGGCCCATAGCAGTATCCATTCTCCAAAGTCCCAGAGTAACAGCAAGTACTTGGCATTAAAATGTGACTGAAATTAGACAGATATTTCTGGTACACTGAAAGAATCATCAGAATAAAAAAAAAAGTTTAGATTCATCAATTTTAAAAATACATAAACGTGACTGTAATACATATTTAAGCACTTGATAACACGTCGTGCACATCGGGAATCATGTTTTCTTTGCAGATAAATTATGGAAGGTGTTAGCGAGAAAATATAAATGAAAAGTTTATATTGGATTTTACACTTCAAAAAACTACAAAATGCTGGATAGGCAAAAAAATTCTCCATCTAATTAACCAGTGAAAAATAATGTATAAATATTGCATTAAAGATGAAGAGTTATGAAACATGTAAAACTCTAACAAAAGCAAATGGTAACTAAGTTTCCTTTCAAATTTCTATCAAACTCTTTAACATTAGTTTCTCTTCCTGACCCTTCATCTTAAATCAAATGCTCTTCTAGCCAGACCTTTCAATCCTAACACCTCTCCTAAAGCTTGAGACTAGTCTGACCTCTGAAAACCAATTCAAGGGCACCTTTTACATTGAAACACATTCACTTTAACAAGCTCCTTAAAGCAAAAGAAGCAGAAGCTGCTCCACTTGGACTTGGTGATCAATCAGTGAACCATCTCCAGTCGGACAGAAGACGATCGGACAATCAGGCTAGGCCATTGATCAGTTCCCCTTCAGCACTACTGTAACATTTGGCAATAATCAACATCTCTCTTTACAGATCAAACTGTTCAATGCAATTAACCCAAGCTCTGCATCAATGCCAACATTAATCACCAATTTCGGATTTCCACCAGCAGCCTCATTCCTTCATATCCGGACAAAGAATATGCTAAGCTCAGGGCCACTATTCCCATCCGGGTTCATCATGTAGTATGTCTCAGAATCCCTGGACCCAGTGACCCTCTCAAAGTGGGCCCTCATGTAAGTCATCTCCCCGTCGGGCGAATCGACGGTCTCGCTAGGGACAACGCCGGCCCCCATCGAAATCGCATGGAGGAGCTGCATCACATGTAGGTCCTCATCTGTGGGGTCCCTCTTGGCTGCATACCCAGCCTTCCTGCCATTGCAGTACATGGTCCAAATGGGCTCCTCCATGAGCCGGGTCTTGTTATTGGGCCTCTTTTCACACTCCAATGCAATCCTGACCAGCCCAGAGCCCATTTCTTGTAGCAGCTTGGTGGTTGGTATGGCCAGCTCCAATAGGAGGAGAGGGAGGCAACGTGGCGTGTCCTGAATGGCCAGGCTGATCCTGGCCCTACGGTAGCCGAAGAGGGTCCCGGTCATGCGGACCCCACTCTGGAGGTGGCCGTCGAGCCGGCAGCCGCCGGGGATGGCCTGGGGGAGCTTGCATGCAGGGCTAAAGACAGGGAAGGATTGGAAGATGGTCCTGAATGCCTTGAAGAACCTCACGGTCCTCTTGAGCTTCTTCTTCTTGGAAGGCTGCAAGAGGTTGATAGGCGGTTGTTGTTGGCCGCTAGCCGATGATGTGCTCGGTGGTGATGGTGGTGGTGGTGATCCTGGCGGTGCAATGCTACGTAAAGGGGACGACGGTGGTTGTAAGCGGGGGCCGGGGGAGGAGGGGGCGACGGTGCTCGTCGGCCGGGGACGTGGCAGCTGTGGTGGTGGTCTCATGTGGTGGTGGAGATGATGTCAAGAATAATGGTGGTGATGGTTGAATTAGGGTTTTTGAAGAGGTGGGGAAGTCATGGGGGACACGTTCTCATGTAGCAAGATTATTCAAACAAAAACATTGGCTTTGGTGGTGACTGGTCCTCTTCTTCCTCTTGATGTTGGAGGAGATGGAGGTTGGTGGAGATGGAAGAGGTTGAGGTCAAGGTTGGTTTTGATCCTGTCTAGCTTTAGAGGGGAGTTTTGGAGGAGGAGGAGGAGGAGGAGGTTTGCATTTGGCTATAAATAAGGTAAGTGCACTATTCTGGCCAGGCTGTGTTTGTAGTTATTTTTGGGTCTTGCGGTTGGGGGATTGACATCTTTGGGACTTAGGGTGGTGTTTCACGTTTCTAATCCGACGCCATTTGAGAAATATGAGCATGGCCCATGCAAGGCCATGCTTGCAAGCAAATGGATACTCTTTTTATATCCCCGACTTCATCATGATTCATCAAATACCTTCATTTTAATGGGATTGGAAATTTGATGGAACACCTTAGTGGTCATCTGAAAATAAAAAGGTACTTTCGGTAAGAATTTTTCCTCACCTAAAGTTTTTGTGATTAGTATGGGCCTATGGCATTTGAATTATCATCTTGATCAACATCATCATTGGCATGATTATCTTATCTTAATTCAATGAGGTTGGCTATACAAGACCCTAGTCTACTATTCCTGTTTAATTAAATTTCTTGGTAGTTTTTATTATTATCTCTACTATATATACCATTAGAAAAGGACATAGAACGTATATACCCACATACTTCCAAGTTTCAACCAAATCAAATATAGCTTTCATTGGCCAGGCACGCACACAACTCTGATCTACAAAAGGAATCAATAAGCCTGTCTTTTTCTGTGCGAAGTTTGTGTGTCGTATATACTCAACAGAGTATCTTGTCTATTATAAATTTCCGTTAGGCACTGGGCTTCAACTCACTAGACGCGCGACTAATTATTTCATTTAAGCCTCTTCCTCTACACTAGTAGTTTAATCAAATTTGCAGTGTTGTTGGATTAATTAACCTCCAACTTCATACCTTAAGTAGATAGAAAATTGAAATAATTTTCAGTACTAGCCAAGCAATTTTCTGTTCTATATATCTGCAACCTGAATGAGTCATTTATGAAGTGTGTTCATTGATTGGGTGTATCTTGGTCTTTTAGGCACACTGATTGACTGTTCCAACCATGACCATATATTTTAATGTTACATGTCATATAGTTCTTACCAAATAATAATAACTAGACATGGAGAGGGGGAGCCATAATGCGGACATAAATATTAGGTTTCATGAATCTTCCTGTGGGTTGCAGGGTTGGCATGGTTTATGAATTGGAGTTGACATTAGGGTTGGTAATCACATTTTCGGCTCACTGGATTAAGATAACTCACATCGGTGCCACGCATGTAGGTGTGAGTAGGGTTGGTGCTATGTCAAGCTTAGCAAAATTTAAATTATACATTCACTAAAGAAAATGCAATTAAGGGGCCGTTTGGGGCGTGATTATAAGTAAATATCCACAGTGGATTTTCCAGATCTACTGTAGCATCTATATTTTTTTTTTCCTATCCAACTGAAACACGACCTGAGGTGTTTCAGCTGGATAGGAAAAAAATATGGATGCTACAGTGTAGCAAAACATCCACAGTGGATGTCACAGTGGATGTTTTGCTTTTAATCACGCCCCAAACGGCCCTTAAACATGGCTTCTTTAAATAATTTAGGAGAAAAAACTGAGAAATCAGATTAATTAATATAGTGGGAGAAAAAAAGACTTATAGAAAGGTGAGGAGGATTGGTGATATTTGTACGTAAGGAAAAATGATGCATTCATGAATACCCCTCCCTCCTCTCCAAGGTCGGATGCCCACGAATGGTGAGGGCAGGCCGCAGAGTGCCTAGGCGCAGACGAGGCCATCTCCTTTAGAATTTGTATAAGCTGAATGGCAATTTTTTTATATTAAAAAATTTTAAGTTCTTTGAAATAAGTGGATTTAAATTCTCCTCGCGCTTCTTATACTGATTAATCAGTGGGCTGTGAATTGTGATTATTGTTCAATCGAGAATGATAAGCAGTCAGGTCCAACCATTAGATAGTTTATAATCTCGGATCAATCTTCACTAGCAACTAGGATCATCTAGCTTAAGATAACATTATACATAATTTGTTGCAAGATGTATAACATAAGTCATCACTGATGAGAGCATTGTTGCCCTACATATTTTTGCCTTATACAGGTGTGTCTAAGAAAAATAAAGATTTTCAATTTTATAAGCGCATATCTATAGAAATTGCTGCTCAAACAAAATTCAATCATCAATAACCGACCTTCAATGTTCAGCACAAATAGAAATTTGAGCCACGAAAGGTACATTCAATTTCACAAAAATTCCACTAGCCAGAAAAGAATTGATGCCATATTTTGATTTGGACAACATACATTAGCATAAGTATAGTTGTTAATTTGAAAGGTAAATGAGAATAATTTTGCATCTAAAGAGAAATTGCAACACACACGTAGCTCCGTATTTTTTCCTGTTGCAAGTAGCAGTCGGGTTTCTTCTTTCTAGATTCGTACATATATATTACAACCATGTGATCAAATAACACATTGTCAAGAAGGTTTTTATTGTCCACTAAGTCATGTTCTGCTAGCCCAATCAAAGTCTATTAATGTTTTTGTAAGTACAATGCCTATTGTCTTAGACTAATTTGAATTGTCATCCACGCTTGATAGTTGGTATTTTGACATGAAACATTATGCAAGTTAAGATTACTAGTCAATTTGCTGGTATACAGGGAACTAATGAACTAGGAAAAAAACATATTAAACTGAAATATAATGCAGAACTCAATGTCGCATTCATTCATCTAATTGATTTCACACAAACGTACTGGACATGCATTATGAATTTTCCATGTTATCCACAATAATCATTAATATGTATATGAACTAGCACTTAGCCAAGTAGGGATCCCAAAATCGTGAAAATGATATATAATTTTTTCCATCTAAGTTAGACTGAGAGGTGTGAATAGACTAAAACTCTTGATATGTTCGCGATTGCAGTACATGGTCCAAAAGGCTAGAAAATTTAGTTAAAAAAATCACTTAAAGCTTGAGCCAAGAGCTAAAACTTGAAAATGCAAACTTTCAGTAGGAAGAACAAGACTTCAGACAATTCCTTCTACCATTTGTTGTCTCATTTTCGTTCCGTGCACATACATGTGTTGTGATAATCTCATCCTCCATTCGTTTACAACCCCTTGAAAGAGTTTAGAGAGCCGCATTTTAAAACAGTGATGTTAGGAATATGTCTTGAACGCCTTTATGTTGGAAGAAAAGAATCACGCCGAGGGCACTTCCTATCCATCGGACGCCTAATGCGATCGATCAGAAGACTGTAGTTTGTCATAATTTTCTCACACAGATAAGTGATCGTTCTAGATAATAAAATTTGTCTTTCTGAATTCTAAAGGTGTAAAAGTCATTAGCTCGAAGAAAGATTCTTTTTAACTCACTTCATATGGACAAAATGGCTTTTCTTGGTACTCCGTCCAAAAAATTCTGGCCTCGTTGCAAGATGAGATAAATTTATTGAGCGTTGAGACCCATAGAAAGGTGCCACCCACATGACAGAAAATCACGTCCTTTTAGCAATGCAGGAGTTGTTTAAAAAGAAAAACAGTAGTTTTTCTATGGAAAATGATATTTCTACATCATTTTCCCTACATCACTGACATACACATCACTGAGTGGGTTAAATTATGTAGGGACATCAATGACATCACTGCCCTTTTTCTATGGGTCCAACATGAATTTATTAAGAGAAGTTATAACAAAAAGTGAAGAGGTGAAGGGAGTAACAAATCATCGGTCGCGGGCATCTATTTCTGGATTTGCTATATTAGAAATGCCACTAAAATTGAGGGAGTAATATAAAACAAATAATATTTATGGAACAAGTTAATGATTAACATGCCCTTGAACCGGGGCATGTCGAGCTGCTTGGCAAGATTTGACGTGCTCAGGTATCTTTTCTATAACTACCTGACTGTACAATCCCCAAATAACCCAAAATACATAAAGATTTATACCGTAATTTAGTGAAAACAGGGAGGGTATGAACTGTCACACCCTGGGCACCGCCCGATCCGAACCGAAATCGGTCCAAGAGTCGAACCTGCACATGGGGGCAACGTTAAGAGATATAGCGGAAGACTTATGCCCCCCATATGGGCGGTCTCACTAACAGAGTTACGCAAAAGATTTTTGAGCAAGTGCAAATAAGAGGAATAAAGGTAGAGCTTAACTCAAAATAAGTCGACAAGTCATCAAACCCACAATCGCAAACTATGAGATAATACACCGGCTCGAATCAAAAGGGTCTACAAGTCTCATCATACAAAGATAAAATAACTCCAAGTCAGATAAACTAATCAAGTCTAAGGCATCCACGCCTAAACCCGCTCTCTCTCTACGAACGCTCCTCAAAGAGAGAATCCTGTCCATCTACGTGTCACACCACTCAGCCCCAAAACAAAACAAGGAAAGAGGGGTGAGTAAAAAATTCAGTAATGGTTTTACATAAACGACAATAACCAGAAATCACATGGCATTATAACATAGCAACAGATCCATAATCAACATGATTATCTCCTTATCTAGTCATGCATGTATAACACATAAACCTGCATAACCATATCTCATTCACATACTTCCACATCATGCATTCATACCACATAATCCTGCATAAAGATATCTCATTCCCATGCGTCCATCTTAATTAGGCATTTATATCTCATAAATTCACCTTCCATGTCCAAAGTAGCCAACACATGGTACAATCATGCATTCATATCTCATAAATTCACCCTACATGTCTACTGTAACCAAAACATGGTACAATCATGCAATCATATCTCTTAAGTTCACCCTGCATGTCTACTGTAACCAAAACATGGTACAATCATGCAATCATATCTCATAAATTCACCCTGCATGTCTACTGTAACAAAAAACATGGTACAATTATGCATAACATCGCAATAAGCATGTATCATCACAATGGTGAATACCTCCATCAAGGAGTAACACAATCTGCCCCGAAAGCGGGACACAATCTAGGCCACGAAGGCGTATCATGGTCCGGTTCCTACCACTGGATCAAAGAGGGTGGTCAATCCCAACGTGCTGCTCGCCCTGGGCAATCCTGACCAAGGATGCCCGAATCTCAAATAGAGAAACTAGAGCAGGTGTGTTCACCCTGGGTAGTCTCCTGCGGTGGGGGAGAGCCCGAATCTCATCCTTAAAAACTAGAACAAGTAGTAGCTTGTGCACAAGAGCCTACCACCTGGGTGCTCAGTGTCCGATTTTTGACCTCTCAACTCCGCAAGGCGAGTCCATCCCTCGCCCCCACGTATCTCAATCAAACTCAACCCGGGGAGTGAACCTGTTCTAGGAGGGAACGAAATCGAAAACATGTCCTTTCGGACCAACCAATTTTTGATTAATCCATCGATCAATTAATCCGGCATACAATCTCACACATTGCATACAATCGATCAATTCCGTTTAAACAACGATAAAACTTCATCCATAAAGTCCAATGCATGATGCATGCTATCATGATACATCCGTGAGCAATCCTACGTGTGTTCCAACACATGGAACGTGCTCCCAATCCATCCCCTCATGCATCATAATCAAAGCATAATCAACTAAAATCTCATAATAGATTCTCATGTGTGTGTATATTCATGCATATTCTAATCACATGATTCATGCTTCGACATAAACTCATTGAGTAATATTTGCATGCTTAAATACCTTTCAAAATAACGATTCTAACTGAAATCAAAGCAATTTCTATCATCAAGTTTAAATCCATCAATGTAGAGTTGAAGGTTTACTCCTACAAGCATGCTTTTTTACCATACAATAAAACATAACATGATCACCTCAATTACTCATAAGCTATATGACCTACACATGAATTATACATTCCATATGTCCTTTAACCTATGTTTATGTTGGTGTTTGATTAGAATTAGTAGTATTTTAATGTAGTTTTTGGTTTTTTTGTAAAAAAACAAAAGTAAGATGCAATAAGGAGGTAAAAAGTAACTCTAATAATTAAATCTTCATAACTTCGTGCACAAATCTCAAATTAGATTGATTCAAAGTTTTTGTTAAATTTCAAGAACTCATCTTTCCAACGCCACCAACCATGCATAATTCGGAGTTCGGAGTAAAAAGTTACGACCATTTGAAAATCGGGCTGCAAATCAAAACCGAGAAGATGATGGCAGGTCATCTCTCCCATTTTCAAAATTTCAAAAACCTAGTGTCACGCCCCGAAATTCCATACCTCGATCGGAGTGCGGAAGCCAATCAATGAGATACAATTTGACGTAGAGATCCCGGGCATGCGACCGAACAATCGATTTCCAAACGGATTACATCATCTCAAAAGGACGTGTAACCGATTATGCCCGCAATCAGTGTAATACAATAATAGACATCAATGAATACTATGAAATGAATTTACTTAATAATAATAATAATCATCTATTTAAGAAAGTCAATAAAATAAACCTATAAGTCTATGGCACACAATTGCCAATAATGTCATAAGCATCAATAAAAGTAAAGCAAATAACTAAATCGTCTTTAATCTCTTCTCGACGCCTTCAATCCGCCATTCCACTACTGCACTTCCTGATCTCACTTTTCAAGTGCACTATATTTTGATAACCAATCCATTCCCAAGATTACATCAAAATCACACATATCAATCAGCACAAAATTAGCAAGCAAAATCCTATCTTCTATAAGCACAGGAGAGTTTTCAATATATTCGGTTGCTATCACCGAATCTCCCATAGGAGTAGAAATCACCAAATCATCACTCAGTCTAGACAATGACTTATCTAGACTTAAGGCAAATACCGAAGAAATAAAAGATCGCGACGCTCCCGGGTCTATTAATACTCTAGCAAAACGATTGAGGATAAGAAGAGTACCTTCAATAACCTCATCTGAACCACGCGCATCTTCGGATGATAGAGCAAAGATTCTCACCTGAGTCTTCTTATTCGTATCAGCTCCAGTCTTCTTCCCACGGTTAGGGCAATAAGGAGAGATATGCACAACCTCATTGCACAAGTAGCATCTCTGTGGATCTTGAGGACATGGCTTCCCCCTATGCGAATATTGTCCACAAATCCTGCAACGACCTCCATCCATATTACCGTTGTCATTGCCTCGAAACTGTTGACGTTGTGCACCATTCATCCGGTTCTTCTGCTGCTGCCTTTGCTGCTTAAAGGGACGCTGATTCCGACGATTATTGTTAAAACGCTTATCTCCATAACGTTTCAGCTTATTCTCTTGAGTTTTGACTTGATTGTTCATCCTCTACAAAGTTCTTTTAAAATCATCCTCCAAAATGGAAGCTAGCTCGACCGCCTTTGCTACTGTCGTCGGTTGGGAAACAAACACCCTCGACCTTAAGCTGTCCTTCAGTCTGTCCACAAAACGTTGCGCTTTGATCAATTCATTAGGGCAAGCATTAGTAGCAAATCATTGAAGTTGTTCAAACTTCGTCTCATACTGAAGCACAGTCATCGATCCTTGCACTAACTCCAAGAATTCTTTCTCCTTGCGTCTCTGAATATGGGAAGGAAAGTACTTGATATTGAACACTTCCTTAAATTCTTCCCAAGAGATCTCCTGATTCGCAGTAAAGTTGTTACGTTCGGCGGACTCCCACCAAAATACCGCCTCACCAACAAATAGGAATGTAGCATAAATTACCCGATCGGCCTCGAGTACCTTCATGCCCTTGAACAGCCTCTCCACTTCAACTAACCAACGTTCCGCCTTTTCTGGGTCATCCTCACCAGAAAACTGAGGCCCAGCCCTCTTAAATCACTCGAGTGTGGGCGCCTTAGCATTATTATTATTACTTCCACCATTTTGCAATTTAGCCGCCAATTGCCTAACCATATCAGACATATTCTGACTGGCTCCCTCTTCCTGCGAAGGGTTAGGGTTCGCATTGGTTCGACGTCCACAATTTCCAGAATTCACCATTCTCGCGTATCTATAGTCAAAGAAAGGAGATGAATTAGAAATCTTACATATAGCTCAATTTGTAATTCACCTCTCATTCCTTTGACTCCTAACATTGCTCACACAAAACACACAAAATAAAACAATCACAAGGCAAGCATTAAAGCAAATAATTCTTTTATTTCATTAATAAAAAGATTCCTACACTGAGATCCCTTATAAACCATGATTACAAAAGATTTATGAAACTAAAAACTATCCTAACTCTTTCTCTTAGCCATCCTTCCTATGCTCTTGCCTTCAGAGGTAATCATCCAGTATATCTAAAGCTAACCAGGTTGGTGCAAGTCTCAAGTACGTATGCCACAGAATTTCTCACATCGTCATGTATGGCCATCTGTAACCCAAAGATTTAAACCTATGGTACAGAATGTCAGACAGTGTTGTATCATCTTTAGCCCGAACATAAACAGGGTGCTTTCTCACAATTTTGGCCTCTACCATCACAACTATAGGAGGAGATCCATCGGTAAACTCCACTCGAATCTCTTTTTGCTGATATCCTTCGATCTCCATACCTGGCACATAATCCAAGTAAGGATCCCACTCTGGGTCATCTATAGGTAAAGGTTCTACTTCAGCCACTGGGTTCTGGACTTCCTCTATGTCAATCTGTAATGGGTCATCTTCGGTTCCACTCCCTATGTCTTTCTTCTTCCAATCATCAAGCCATTGCCTAACGGCTTCCTGTTTGTCTTTCTCATAGACCCTACCGCTTCTTGTTCTAGCCATTTAAACCTACACAAGAAACGTCATTATTAGTATTCTAAAATAAGTTTTCGGTTCTATCTATGAATCTACTCTCATATAGTAAGTTCTTCTAAGTGCCCCTTTTTCTTTCTATCAAGTTCTACTATTTCATCTTACAATTCAGCAATGTCCGTACTGTATTAGACTGACTTTGAGGGCTCCGATACCACGCTGTCATGCCCCGAAATCCCATACCTCGATCGGAGTGTGGAAGCCAATCAATGAGATACAATTTGAGGTAGAGATCCCGGGCACGCGACCGAATAGTCGATTTCCAAACCCATTACATCATCTCAAAAGGACGTGTAACCGATTATGCCCGCAATCAGTGTAATACAAAATCGAAAATATGTCCTTTCGGACCAACCAATTTTTGATTAATCCATCGATCAATTAATCCGGCATACAATCTCACACATTGCATACAATCGATCAATTCCGTTTAAACAACGATAAAACTTCATCCATAAAGTCCAATGCATGATGCATGCTATCATGATACATCCGTGAGCAATCCTACGTGTGTTCCAACACATGGAACGTGCTCCCAATCCATCCCCTCATGCATCATAATCAAAGCATAATCAACTAAAATCTCATAATAGATTCTCATGTGTGTGTATATTCATGCATATTCTAATCACATGATTCATGCTTCGACATAAACTCATTGAGTAATATTTGCATGCTTAAATACCTTTCAAAATAACGATTCTAACTGAAATCAAAGCAATTTCTATCATCAAGTTTAAATCCATCAATGTAGAGTTGAAGGTTTACTCCTACAAGCATGCTTTTTTACCATACAATAAAACATAACATGATCACCTCAATTACTCATAAGCTATATGACCTACACATGAATTATACATTCCATATGTCCTTTAACCTATGTTTATGTTGGTGTTTGATTAGAATTAGTAGTATTTTAATGTAGTTTTTGGTTTTTTTATAAAAACTAAAAGTAAGATGCAATAAGGAGGTAAAAAGTAACTCTAATAATTGAATCTTCATAACTTCGTGCACAAATATCAAATTAGATTGATTCAAAGTTTATGTTAAATTTCAAGAACTCATCTTTCCAACGCCACCAACCATGCATAATTCGGAGCTCGGAGTAAAAAGTTACGACCATTTAAAAATCGGGCTGCAAATCAAAACCGAGAAGATGATGGCAGGTCATCTCTCCCATTTTCAAAATTTCAAAAACCTAGTGTCACGCCCCGAAATTCCATACCTCGATCGGAGTGCGGAAGCCAATCAATGAGATACAATTCGAGGTAGAGATCCCGGGCACGCGACCGAACAGTCGATTTCCAAACTGATTACATCATCTCAAAAGGACGTGTAACCGATTATGCCCGTAATCAGTGTAATACAATAATAGACATCAATGAATACTATGAAATAAATTTACTTAATAATAATAATAATAACAAGCTATTTAAGAAAGTCAATAAAATAAACCTATAAGTCTATGGCACACAATTGCCAATAATGTCATAATCATCAATAAAATTAAAGTAAATAACTAAATCGTCTTTAATCTCTTCTCGGCGCCTTCAATCCGCCATTCCACTGCTGCACTTCCTGATCTCACTTTTCATTTGCGCATGCATGAGAGGATGCATGAGTATTTCATAGAAACACTCAGTAGGATGTAAAAACCCACTGAATGAAAACAAGCAGTACGAAGAGAATAAGAATAACAAGGGATGGTGAACATCTCACAACATCTAAACTGAACCGAGGTCTATACACCTGCAAGGTTAATCGACAACAATCCCAACTCGCAAGTAAGGAAAGCATCAATAAGGCTCGTACTAAAAGGTCAAAAGCATATATAATCAAAAGAGAGAAGAGGGGAAAAACCATCCTACTTAATCCTCCAAAGATCTCGCCTTTCTACGCGTTACTCGTCTCTTCCGCTCCTTCCAAAGCTCCCACTCCAAGCTCTTGCAAACTCCCACTAGAACAAGCCTCCAAGGAGATGGGTGAACGTGGGAAGGAGAAGGGAAAAGTCTCTGGACGTTCTAGGGTTAGCACAAGTCAATTCTCTAGTGTTTATATAGAGTTGGGGGAGAATCCATTCTCAAACTAATCTTCCAAATCATAGACACTTTCAACCAATGGGAAGGCTTCACAATCCTTCTAGAGACGTGCAAAACAAGTCCAATTGGAATTTGGTATCTTTCCCAAGCAAATCCACCCCAAAAATACGCTTGAAAACACAAAACCGCAACTGGCGATCGATCGTCGTATGCACTGTTTTACACTACCATGCTACAGCCGATCGATCGCCATTATTTTCGATCGATCGCTTTACACGAAACGCAACTGTCATGCCTCAAATTTCCAAGACCCGATTTACGCGGAAGCGACAAACCAATGACGTCATAGGGTAGGAAACCTGGGACTGACCGAATACTCAAGATTTCTATTGTCCCATTTAAATATCATGGGACTTACAGGATCAATATGACTTAAACAATATTCACTTACAAAAATATAGATAACTGAAAAGGAATCTAATTAATTATTACATTAACGGAATTTGTCTCAACAGAACTTAAAATAAAACGGCGCGTAGGCCGCGAGTTCAATCAACAAAATATAATAATAACATAATTAAAGAAATAAGTCTTCAGACTCCAGTATCCATCCACATCGCTGCTCGCTATCACTTCTGTTCCTTCTTAATTCCTGCATCAGAGGATGCATGAGTATTACATAGGAAATACCCAGTAGGATACAGAAAACCCATAATGAAATAATAGAATAAGATAAGACTCCAGCATAGGTCAACAAACTCAGGTTCAGCAATTACCGAGATTCCTTACCTGGAAACAACTGTCCTTCAAGACACATGATAGTACAGGAAGGATAAATCAAAGACTTCAAACTTACGTAGAGTAATGGAGGTAAGGTAATAACATCTACTCCGGACATCCAAAGTGTCGGAGGTATCAATTTCTGCTCTCAGGTTTATCCATTTCCTCTATGGGCATCAATTACCAGATCATCCTAGAGGTTCTACAGAGGAACCCGGCCACGCGTCTAGGGATGTTGGCCCCATCGGTGCTTACGGGCACAATGGGCGGAGATTGCAGACCTTCAGTAATGTCATACAATCTAATGCGCACGCGTTTGCCGTCATCGGCTGAACTACAGAGGTTCATCAATATCGGAGATCTCGCAAGATCTAGCGATGGCTCGTGAGCATACTATGATTCTGACTAAGAGCTCTCAAAAATGCTACTTAGCGGTGAAACTATTCTTGAAAACAGCTGGCCTTAACGACAAAAGGCTTAAATCACGACTTTCTAAATTTTGACTCTTCGTAAGAGTAGAAAGCAATATCGGACTCAACCCGAATCAACTCACTAAGGAGTGTTGCTAACTCAGAATGAATAGGTCTGGGAACTCGACTGAGACCCGACCAAAATGACTCATCAATGAGACACACCACGAGATTCGCCAAAAGTCCACGTTCCGCCATCT
The DNA here is from genome assembly GCA_039654745.1 of Houttuynia cordata. Lineage (NCBI taxonomy): Eukaryota > Viridiplantae > Streptophyta > Magnoliopsida > Piperales > Saururaceae > Houttuynia > Houttuynia cordata. Next base: position 1,883,702 of record CM077503.1, read on the forward strand.
TCATCGTCATACCTAACCCTAGAGTTGACAATCCCCGACACAGAATAATTTGAATGACATGTCTCAGATAGACCACATCAGAGATTTCGAATAAGGTTCAAGCTTTGAATACTCTTGAGTCATGAATAACCCAAGAGAGGAAACAAAAAGGATAATTATCATGGGACACCACGTTCGACTCTAAGACCCTTCATATTCTTGTAGGGTTATTGTTCTCAGTACCTTATAAGTCTGATTATACTTAATTAAAGTCTTAAGTATTATCTTAACTCATGTTTCATAGTATTATTAGGGTTTTCAAGTCTTTTAAAACCAGAAACAGGGTTCTGTCCAAAACAGAATAGCCCACTTCAATTGGTCACCACGCTCTGTACACAGCGAACTAATCAATGAAATTTTTATCTCAGATAGCCACAGGTGTCTATTTTACAGATTGATAAACGGATTAATTTTTGGATTATTGTACAATTAGTTATAATTTTTAGAATAGGAATCATCTGCGCAGGATTACTCCTGGCCGAGACCAATTACTTTAAGTTATACTGATTAATCATTTGTATAAGCTTTAGTAATTCCTCAAATACCCTCTCTGACACTATTAACACTTTCCTAATGTCTTTTACAGAGCCCATAGGTTCCGGAATTATTAGTTTTAATCCCACCGATTGGTTACATGTTATCACCCGATCACTATTCTTCTAATTCCAATAACCTAATGTATTAAACCGGCTAATTAAACCCGGACACCCCTTTGATCCAAAAAGCTCTGACATGATGTCAGACCCTTTCTAGGACTACAGAGAGTAATTCGAGTTTAATAAAAAATATTAGTCATATAATTAACCTAGGTTATACCTATATCCCTTACCCGATTGTTGAATATAAGTACTAGTGTAATACCCTTATGATATAACCAATAAGACACCTACTCTCGGATGCCACAGTGATCCATCATGTTGGACCACGACAAAAGCTTCAAACTTTCTATCATCAGAGAGTGAATTAGGACTTTTAATGACATTTAAAAGAAGTATCACCAAGGATTACTCCGAAAATTGAATAACACATAGGATCGGTCAAGAATAATTCAAACAATAAGGTATTCAATGATCAAACAGGACGACTAACTCTGGACAGTAGTCCGACATCAACTTCATGCATTAAAGGCGACAACTTTATTAATTTGAAACAATGGGGAATGTCTATCTAGGCGTTAGGACGAAGATATGAACAAGCATGCCATACCGAATGGAGTACTTCAAATGATATCGATAATTACACTATGGCATGGTCAATAATTCATGTCAATTGAAATTAAATCAGAGCATAGGATATACTAACACATTCATCAATGGACCACTCAAAAGCATGACAAATTTCGAAGATCACATTTGTGGTAAAAGAATCCTACCTCTTACGATGAACCGTAAAATCCTTCGCGTAGATTGCACCCTATTCCAAGCCTTCTCCTATGCTCGTCGATCCACCACACCAAGATGCGACGTAAAAAAAGGAGAGGAAGTACTGATTTAGAAGAATTTAGAAGGATGAAGGAGACATACCAAAATGAAGGTCGATGGCTAAAGGAGAGCCGATCCCTTCATGAATCCATTTAAATAGATGACCCCCCTCTAGGCCCATGCCATCTCAGCCGTCCATTCTTTTCCCATCCGACGATCAAAAAGAAGTCGAGCAAGAAGAAGATCTTGCCTTCCAATGTGCTCCCCCATTTTCAGCTTCTTCAGTTTGTTTGAATCACCTAGTAGTTAAGATTAAGATCTTCTCCATGATCCCCAAAACTGCTTATGGCAGTTTTCACCTCCAATTGGGCGTCCAATCCAAGTGACACATCGATCAAAATTTGAAATGACAATCTTTGGTAAGACCTTCCCCAAAAGCTGATTGGCCCTTACCAAATTGGTTACAATCCCATCAATTAGGGAGTTAGTTAATGAGATAAATATCCCATTAAGCCATTGTAACTTCCTTTCCCATAATTCATCCCACGATTTGCTCCATTAACCATTTGGCGCCCTTTTTGATTGAATGGAATATGCTATAGCATCTTCATTAAGTGCCAATCAAACCCCTCAATTAATCTCAATTAGCCAAAACTATAAATCCAATTTAAATAGATTGTCAATTAAGATTCAAATTTGAATTTACCTTCCAAGATTTATCTAGTTGATTGAGGCCAATCCAGCAGGCCACGACTCCCACAAATTATGTAATTCCATCACAAAGAATCTCCAATTGAGATCAATTCAAAATTCGCGCATTTTACAGCGATCGATCGGCCTGACGAAAACTTGAATTTAAAATCATTTTTAAATGATTTTCCAAAATTAAATAAATGCATACCTTGAGTAACGAAATTCCTCTTTAATACTATAAAATTTACGGTCGTTACAACAACATTCACAAATCACAGTAACTACGATCGATCGTTTTGGTAAGGCGTCGATCGGTTCAAGCTTGCCGATCGATCGGCTCTTATGGCGATCGATCGCAGTCACGTTCAATCAAAATTCATTTTGTCATATCTTTTTCCTCCGAACTCCAAATCGCGCATAATAGGTGGCGTTGGAAAGCTCTTCTCACCAACTTTAATTTCCATGGGCAAAGTACGACCAAATCAAACATTAAGAGGGTCAAATTTGGGTTTTAAATACTTACTAATTTTCCGGGTGTTACACCTAGACTCTATTAACACATCTTGAAAGCTTAATACATGCCTCAAACATTAATAAAAACCCATCAAACATTCTAGAACATAACCACATATCATTCTAAGATGCAACCCCAAGAAATTATAGCAAAAGATTAACATTTATTAAACCCACCATTAGAGCCCTAAACAAGAACACCCAATAAAAACTATTAAAACAAACCATTCACTACCCAAAGCTGAGATTGAAGAACTCATTACCTTCATTTGATGAGAGAAACCTTGAACCTTCTTGAACACCTTTCAAACAAAATGATTTTATATTAATACTCTATTAATCATTATTAAGTTTTGAAAACCAATGCTAAACCTTAGATCTAGGCCTTTTAAGACATAAACACATGATTTTGAAGATTAGGCTTACTAGAAAAATATAAGACATTAGTTTTTATGCTTTCAAAATGGATTGAAACAATAAAGAAGTCAAGATTAAAGATGTCACGCCCCAAATTTCCAAGACCCGATTTACGCGGAAACGACCAACCAATGACGGTCATAGGGTGGGAAACCTGGGACTGACCGAATACTCAAGACTTCTAATTGTCTCATTAAATATAATAGGACTTACAGGATCAATATGACTTAAACAATATTCACTTACAAAAATATAGATAACTGAAAAGGAATCTAATTAATTATTACATTAACGGAATTGTCTCAACGGAACTTAAAATAAAACGGCGCGTAGGCCGCGAGTTCAAACAACAGAACATAAAAATAACATAATTAAAGAAATAAGTCTTCGGACTCTAGTATCCATCCACGTCGCTGTTCGCTATCACTTCTGTTCCTTCTTAATTCCTGCATCAGAGGATGCATGAGTATTCCATAGGAAATACCCAGTAGGATACAAAAACCCACAACGAAAAAAATAGAATAAGGTCAAAGACTCAAAGATAGAAACAAGTCCAAAAGCTCAGGTTCAGCAAATACCGTGTTCACTTATCTGGAAACAACCGCCATCCGAGACACCATAGTCAAGGAAGGTTAAGATTAATATCAGAGACTCCAAACTTACGTAGAGTAAAGGAGGTAAGGTAATAACATCTACTCCGGACATCCAAATGTCAGAGGTAACAATTTCTGCTCTCAGGTTTGTCCATTTCCTCTATGGACATCAATTACCAGATCATCCTAGAGGTTCTACTGAGGAACCCGGCCATGCGTCTAGGGATGCTGGCCCCATCGGTGCTTACGGGCACAATGGGCGGAGATTGCAGACCTTCCGTAATGTCGTACAATCTAATGCGAACGTGTTTGCCGTCATCGGCTGAACTACAGAGGTTCATCAATATCGGAGATCTCGCAAGATCTAGCTATGGCTCGTGAGCATACTATGATTCCGACTAAGAGTTCTCATAAACGACTCAAAGCGGAGAAACAGTTCTTGGAAACATCTGGGCCTTATCATTAAGAGGCTTAAGTCAAGGCTTTCTAATTTCGACTCTTCGTAGAGGTAGAAAGTAAGGTTCAACCATAATTCGAATTGACTCACTAAGGAGTATTGCTAACTCAGAATGAATAAGTTTGGGAACTCGACTGAGACCCGACAAAAAATGACTCATCAATGATACATACCACGAGGTTCGCCAAAAGTCCATGTTCCGCCGTCTTCATCATCATACCTAACCCTAGAGTTGACAATCCCCGACATAGAAGAATTTGAATGACGTGTCTCAGATAGACCACGTCTGAGATTTCGAATAAGGTTCAAGCTTTGAATACTCTTGAGTCATGAATAACCCAAGAGAGGAAACAAAAGGACAATTATCATGGGACACCACGTTCGACTCTAAGACCCTTAATATTCTTATAGGGTTACTGTTCTCAGTACCTTATAAGTCTCATTATACTTAATTAAAGTCTTAAGTATTATCTTAACTCATGTTTCATAGTATTATTAGGGTTTTCAAGTCTTTTAAAATCAGAAACAGGGTTCTGTCCAAAACAGAACAGCCCACTTCAAATTGTCACCACTCTCTGTACACAGCGAACTAACCAACGAAATTTTTATCTCAAATAGCCTCAGGTGTCTATTTTACATATTGATAAACATATTAATTTTTGAATTATTGTACAATTAGTTATAATTTTTTGAGTAGGGGTCGCCTGCGCAGGATTACTCCTGGCCGAGGTTAATTAACTTCAATTATACTTGTTACATAGTTGTATAAACTTTATTAACTCATAATTAAATTATCTCTGACATCATTACCTCTTCCATAAAGCATTTCCCAGAACTAAAAGGGTTCTGGAAATATTAATTAAATCCCATTAATTGGTTACATTTTACAACCTAAATGTCAATCCTTTTATCTTATTCCTTTTACAAAAGTGGTATTAAACATGACATGTAATCTCGGACACCATTAAGATCTGAGGTGTGCTGACCTAATGTCAAACTCCATTAGATATTACTGAGTATGTATTATATTTGTGTATAAGGATTAGTCTTTTGGATTAGCAAATAGTATACACAATCAATTACCCGATTAGTTAATCGGATATTAGTTGTAATATAGTATATATATATATATATAATTAACCATTTAGAACAACTAATATAGGACAAATAACATCCCAAAAGCTCTGACATGAAATAAAGACTTCTCCTTTGTACATCGGTGAGCAATATTCTCCAAGGACAAACAATATCAAGTGTCTTAGACAAGATACGAACCGATTATAAACCGATTTATCACATATGATATGTTATAACTTGAAACAATTAAAGAGTTCTTAAATGAGCCAACTTTTGTTGGACAACAGAAGAATCAGGCATTCAAGAGGGACACGAATAGCATGTATAGATGCAATAAATGGGGACGTCACCTAGGGCTTGGCATAATAATATTAGAGCATACCATTGATTGTATACAATGTCACATACAACATGAGCACATGCATAATTTTATTTCATGCAATAACCACTTGAACATCTAATGAGAATACGATGCAAGCTTCAAGATTTACACTAGAGTAACTCATGATCAATCATGAAAAATCAGAGAGAAGAGTCGTGGTAAAAATATCCTACTTGCTTACGAAGAACCGACTTCCGACGAGTGATATATCACCGGTTGCACCACCCCAACGACTCGTTGATCCTCCACGCGCGACCACCACTTCCAGGGGTGTCACCACAATCTTCTTCAAGGTTGGCTACTGCTGGTCGAAGGGAGAAGAAGGTGGGGTCGAAGTGAGGGGTCACCAAGGTCGGTTTAAAGGAAGAATGGCAAAAGGGATTGGCCGGTCCACTAATGTAGCCTTTAAATAGATATTTTCGGTTAATCACCACCGTAGATCTATTCTCCAATCAAGGGCCTAGATTGAACCTCCAAAAAGCATATTCTCCAAGCTTAAAACCGATCCCAATTGCCTAATTAAATTTCGGTTTCTATTAAGTAGGTTTCAAAATTGACTGGGTTAATTGCCTTGAGTTAATTGGGTAACTCCCAATCAATTCCCTCATTAATCACCATCTTTCCAAACCTAGCCCATGCCACAAGGGCGCCCTCCATTCATATGGAAGGGTCCTTGATTGGTCCAATCAAGCCCAATACAATCCACTTAATCAAATTCCAATTACGGTTCAAGGGAGGTAAGTTTTTGAATTAATTGATTTAATTAACTTGGATTGATTGGATAACTCCCAATCAATCCCTCCTTAATTTTACAAATCCGATCCTCTTACCATGAGGATCAACTAATTGGATGGAATATGCCCTAGCATCTTCCATTAACCAATTTCGAATTTCTTGATTAGCTTAGACTCTTCAATTTTTCCAAATCCGGAATTACACCTCACCAATCAACATGATTTGAATTCAATTTGGATAAGGCGCCCAAATTGAATTTGGAATATACTCTAGCATCTTCCTTACTCCCACCCTAATTGCCAATCAATCTCCCCTAATTATTACAATTAGGTGAATTTGAATTTCAAATTGAATTGATTGCCAATTAGGATAAGTGATTTACTAGATGAGGTAAGATATTTAAATTCAAAAGGGATTTCAATCCCAAAAGCTTCCCACGATTTGGTCCTCCAAATCGTGGGCCCAAGGATGTCCACATCATCATGTGGTGACACACCACTACAGGGTACACGTGGCACTCTTTAGGTTCCCATGCGTCTTGGTATACAATTTAAGTTGTACGGTTAAGATGACTTACACGCGTAAAGTGTAGTCCCACCATGCACGAGTCCCACGCCTGGTAGCACATTCTCTGGCTCCGCCACACGCGTACTTGCACGCGTGACTGGCCCTAGCCCTGACACTCAAGTGGTCCTGGCGTCAGGTGTAACCAACCCCTGGCGTCAGACGGGTTACAGCACCAGGCCTAGTCCTCGCGCTCGGGAGAACCTGCCCAATCTGGTTAAACAAACTCATTGACCAATAAACATCAAGATAGGGTTCCACATAGCCAAAATGAGATACCAGACCAAAAATTACGACAGATACGAAAACTTTCCTATTTTAGACCAGTTTCCTAAAATAGCAGTTTCCAAAGACATACCGATTTTTCGGGTGTTACAAAAGAATGCTTAAAAAAACTATAAAGAAAATAAGTAAGGATTAGGTTAAATACCTTTAATCCCTTCCTTTTCAAGCAATGGGGAAAGAGGCTCCTAATCTCCCAGCCAAGCCTTTTTCCCAAATTGGGAAAGAGCACAACGCCTTCCTTTTATAGAAAGATTTAAGGTAGCCGTAATTAAATTTTGGGGGTAAAAACAAGTTTTTTAGGCTAAAATTAGAAAAGTTAGAGACTTTAATCCGAAATTTAGTCCATAAAATTCTGAAAATTTTTGTAATGACTTTCTGTAATGTCTGGGGCATTTTGGTCACAAAACCTAATTTCAGCGGTGGGGCCCGCAGAGGTCCTGTCAAACCCTAATTTTCAGAAAATTAATGAAAAATGTGAAAAATTCCAAAAATGCAGGTTTGATCTAAAATCACTTGAAATTCATGATTGTGAAATCAGTTTTGATTAAAACTTTTGTAAACTCATTTATTTTCGAAAACAACCGAGTTAAATCGGAAATCACTTAAACCGCACAATTAACCAATGACTAATATTAAAATAAACCGGTTCAAAAGTTAGGGTCCTTACATGAACTGTGTGTACAGGCACATGACTTTCATTACAGTCGGCTGCACACACGATAACATAAAACTTTCCAAGTTTTGAACTTTTTTCTTTATAACCAATTTTCAATGTAAAAATTGTTGTATTTAAACTTAATGTACCATTTTTATTGTACGATGCCTATGTTGCAGTTGTTTTTGCGTATTGAGCTCTTTTTCGCTGGTTTTGCTACTCTCCGGCATGACATTCTCTTTTTCGGGTTGGGACGTCGCCGACGGTGATATAGACCACGATGATAGACGGAGATTCGCTGGACTGCCTTCTTCTCCAACTGGATGCTCCCGCAAATCGCTAAAATGAAGAGTCGGTAGTGTATTCGAACTTATACCTACTCTGGAGGGTATTTTGAGTAGTTTCTAGGCAATATGGAAGGAACAAAAATATTCCATGTCATATGAGAAAGCGGGTAGTGGTGCCAGGTAATATGGAATGAACTCCAGTTAAGGGGACATTTAGATGCAGAAGTTCGGAGAATGAGAATTAAAATTCATCTGAAATAATTTTACGGAATGTGGGTGGAATGTGAATTATGTTTGGATACAGAATTTCATAATTCTCATCCCACCTGAAATATCTTTGGATGTTTAATGTGAATAATAGAGGGAACCATGATTTCTTTCCCCTAAAGTGATAATCATAGCCATATAAAAATGAGCGAGAAGACGAATGGAGAAGGGGGATACACAAGTAGGGCAAATTTGTCCTTTTTGCCTCTAACATCCATTCACATAAAGGCCTGATAAGAAGAAGACCAATGGAGATTCACCCATTCTTGTGAATTCTTCAGTCTTCTCCTATTCGTTATCCAAACATATTTCTTTGGATTTATAGCCACATTGAGGGGCTATTTGGTAGCAGCTTTCTGGAGTGGGAAAGTAAGATTTTAGGGAAGAAGCAGAGTATTTGGTTGTGATAAATCAACTTTTAGAGAAGAATTTAAGGTTCGATTACATATTTTGTAAATAAACATGAAAGGTAGGGGCACATAATAAGAATTTTTTTCCTATTATGTGCCCCTATCTTATTTACAAAATTATATATATACCACTGAGAAAAGTCATTGAAGTGAAGAATCACTTCTTTTGATAAATCTCTTTTGTTGCATATTTTTGTGGAGAAGAATCATTTAGATTCTCCTAAAAGCTTGGTATGTAGCTACTGCCAAACATGCCCTGAAAGACATTAAGGGTATGTTTGGTTAGAGCTTTTAGGAGTAGGAAATCTTGATTTTAGGGATGAAGTTAGGGTTTTCATTTTAGGTGTTTGGTTGGGAAGAATCCACTTATAGGAAAGAATTTAGGGTTCGATGGCATGATTTGTAATTAAAAAAAAAGACATGGGTATTTAATAACAAAAAATAGCATCTCATCATGAAAAAGTGAAGTTTGATTCTTTTGGAAAGAAGAGATTTCCCAAAAGAAGATGAATTCTTAAAGAATCCAACCCCTTGAAGGGCTGCCAAACAGGCCCTAAGGGTTTGTTTGGTTAGAGCTTTTAGGAATAGAAAATTTAGATTTTAGGGATGAAGTTAGTGTTTTCATTTTAGGTAGATGGTTGGGAAAAATCCACTTCTAAGAAAGAATTTAGGGTTCGATAGCAGGATTGATAATTTAAAAAAAAAAGATAAAGGCATTTAATAATAAAAAACAACATCTCATCATGCTAGATTCTTAAAGAATCAAGCCCCTTAAAGGGTTGCCAAACTGGCTCTAAGAAGAATCACAATCCTCTAGTGGGAAAGTCTGGCAACTCAAACCCGCTTGCCCCCTAGCACCCGGCGGATCGAAATTCGACGGCCTCGATGCATGCAACCAGGCATGCATAAATTTCAATTCAATCTCTATTCATCACATTGTCACTCGCGATTTGCAGTTTTGCACTCACATGACAGGAGCCGTCCATCTTGAAAATCGAAAGACTTACACGAGGCGTGCACTCAAAGTGTGTGTGCCATGCCAATACAGATCGTCAAGATGGACGGGCCCTATCACGCACACAAAATTCCCACAGAGCACGGTACGCGCACTTAATAATTTCCCGATAATATGCGCACACATCTCCCACATAGCACGGTAAGCGCACTTAATAATTTCCCGAGAATATGCGCACACATCTTTAACCGTCGATTCATGAGTGATATGTTCTAGGGTTTCTGGTTTTCCCAATTTTGCAGAAACCTCAAAACCCAGTGCGTTGATTAGCACGGCGTAGCTCCTCTGGTCGGCGGCGATGGCGGGCGGCGCTTCCATGGAGGACATCGAAGCGATGGCTCAGCGCCTCGACATCGACCTCTCCGTCGTCGACCTCGACTCCGTCCCCCTCCCTCCCGGCGAGGACTTTGGCATCCCAAGGTCCCGCCTTTCCCTTCTTCCTCCTCCCTCCAAAGCCTTAATTTTCCATTGATTTGTTTCTGATCGGTTGCTGTTGTTGTGGCAGCGATGACGATGAGGTGGATCTGCTGCAGGAGGATCCGCTGGAGTTCGACGCCGGGTTCGGCAACGTAATTGTGGTGGACAATTTGCCGGTGGTCCCGCCGGAGAAGTTCGAGAAGCTGGAGTCGGTTATTCGGAAGATCTACAATCAGATTGGCGTGATTAAGGATGATGGGTTCTGGATGCCTGTCAGCGAGGATACCAAGAAAACCCTTGGTTACTGCTTCATCCAATTTAACACTCCTCAGGTATTGGAAGGAGTCATCTTTATATTAAAATTGCATTTTTATATATTAATTTACGTTGTTGAGGATCCAAACTTTCAATCTAATAAAAAAAAATGAGTCTGGTTCTGAGCGAACTATTGGGTATCTTAGCTTTAAGATGGATTAATGAGATGTGGTTTGGACATTGTTGGTGTTTTTATGAACTGTTTTTGGAATTACGTAGGAAGCGGAACTTGCAAAGGAGAGGACGAATGGATATAAGTTGGACAAGTCTCACATTTTTGCGGTGAACATGTTTGATGAATTTGACAAGTACATGAAAGTCCCTGATCAATGGACCCCGGCTGAGATTAAGCCATACACCCCAGGGGTAATTCTCTGCCTTTTTAGTGGGTGTATTTGTCTATTTGTTTATATTAAAGCTGTTCCTTGTGCAATTATGATCAAGTTCACCTTGAGCTGAACTGGAGGGTTTTTTAATGAAATTTGTTTGGGATTCTGTGTGTTTGGCTGCTTGTTCATGGACATCATTGATTCGGGGTGTGTTTGCATTTGCATGTGTATGGCAGTGCTTTCCTCTTTCATGCATATCTAAGAGCTGGGGAAGAGGTACTGTGCAGAATTTGGGAAGTGAATGAGCATTCAAACTTGTTTTACTGGTTCTTACTCTACATGAAGGGCTTTGTTTACTTCAATATGGGCGATCAGCTAGAGCAATTTTGACAGGCAACTATATGCAGTTTCTGTTAATCAGCGCAGAGGCTTTGAATTGAAGTTGTGAAAAGAGAAAAGACTGAAGAGGAGAAGTTATTGTTAAAAGATTTTGAAGGAATTTCTTTTCCTTTTTCCGTGTTTATAATGCTGAAAATATCAGAAAGAGTGGCCTCTCTTTTATACAACTGTCTCCCCTGGTCAACCATGATTGCTAATGAGCATTTATCTATTGATAGTGAGAGTCAGTGCTTTTCATGCTTTTACTTGTCCTTCATAAATACATGTGCATTGTGACTTTCGTGTAAACCAATTTGGGTGCCAAGGTAGTGGTAGATGTTGGATACATTTCAATTGCTGGCTGAAGATGGCATATTTAATTACAGGAATTTGCTGTTTTTGTAATTGTATCTTATGGATTTTACGTTTGTAAGGATTGAGACTAACAGTGGATACTCTCTCTCTCTCTCTCTCAAGCTTTGTCCATGGAGTGGTGGCATTTATATTATGACATTGGGGTACTGTTTACCTATGGAGATGTAAAAAATAAAATGGGTTCCTGTTTTTTGTGTTCTTATAGGAAAATTTGCAGCACTGGCTTACTGATGAGAAAGCTAGAGACCAGTTTGTTATCCGTGCTGGTACTGATACGGAGGTTCTTTGGAATGATGTCAGGCAACTGAAGCCAGAACTCGTTTATCATCGAAGTGTAAGTTGTGGATCATGCTACTTTTTAGTATATACAAGACAAAATCTGTTTCCCTTCATTTTGTGGGGTTATCGCTAATTTTATTAGATGTTGTGCATTATTTAAAGGAATTATGTTTTCATTCTTGGCGACGAATGAAGCTTTTATTATAAACTTATATAATTATTATATGCATCTTGGCTTGCGCTTTGTCGTTTAATGTTATGCATGTTTTATGAAAAAATAAAAGTTCATGCAGGTTACTTGCCTTTTCTTTTTCAACAATATTGTCTGGATTTGCTGTCAAAACTTTTTCATGATCAAACCTCATTAATTGCACTTTGAGGACGTTTGGAGCATGTGACATCCCTTGAGATGGCTGATGTCCATAGTTACAAGATTCATTGTTTGGACACTAGGCTTTGATAAAATTTAAGGTTGGCCTAGATAGACTTTTGTATTAGCTGACTGCTACTCATGTTTTCCATGGTAATGACTTTCAGGCAATAGTCCCCCACAGATGCTGGTAACTTGGCTTGTTTCTCATTGTAAATATAGAGCAGGTTGTCTAGTACCATTGGAATATATGATATAGAAGCTAATGAGGTTTTGCAGTAAGAAGTAGTCAATAATTATTTAAAACTTGGTTTTTATGGTGATTTTATTGTGGATTTTTGTAACTGTGGCAAGTGATCAAGCGCTTAGGCATTATTGCTCAGATTACGCTAATTTTAAAACTACTTCTGTGAAGCGTACATTGTTAGCTGCCATATGGAGAAGTTTTAAATTTTACCTAAAGAGTAACATATTTTTTTACTGGTCAAACAAGATCTGAAGCTCAGCGTTTTATAAATGGGCGACTTTTAAACCACATTTGTGTACAACTTGTGTGAAGATTGGTCTTCGTAAAGATTTTTGTTAAGAAGCAATTGTAGCTGCCATCTAATTATAAGAATAACATTGATCTCAATTGTGAAAAAAAGAGTTGTTTACAGCTCTGTGGAAACATGTTTTCATCTTCTTTTTACATCTACTATAGATAACAGCTAGAGACTAGGTATTATGTATGTAGTTTCTTTTTGGTAATTGTATTCTGTGCACATTTCCAAATTATCATTTTAGATCATACTTCATTTTAAACAATTTTCTTCTTGCAATTTTCTTGGAATCAGTGAACTGATTTTCTTCGCCATTGTCTCTGTTCTAAGGTGTTTTATCTAATTGATAACTGACTGTAGCATCTCCCTTCTTTTATCGACCCTCAACAAACTACTAGTCTTGTTTGCTTAGCAGTGATGTGGAATTTTTCTTTTGCTTTATTGTGGCCAATTGCAAATCACTTTATCTTGTTTTAGTAAAGTAAAAACCACTCGAGTTTGTTGCCGAACAAATATATGATGATAATTCGGTGATAATTAGAATTTTTGAAATCAGTTGCCGTTTTCTTTTATACGGGTCAATATTTGTTGGTATTTGTTCCATCTTTTCTTTCACTAAGCTAATGCAGTTGAAACTAAATTTTTGGTTGGCAGTACTGGACAGAGAGTTTTGTACAATGGTCACCCCTTGGGACATACTTGGCCACTGTACACAGGCAAGGTGCTGCAGTATGGGGTGGGGCTTCAACATTTAATCGCCTTATGCGATTTGCTCATCCCCAGGTTACTATTTTTTCTACGTATGTATAACTTTTTTTTGGGTTTTAGTGACATAAGTAAGTAATTTGATGTGTTGTATTGCAGGTTAAGCTTATTGACTTCTCTCCTGGGGAGAGATATTTGGTGACATACAGCATTCACGAACCTAATAATCCTCGTGAATCACATGTAGGGAGCTGAAGACCTTAAAGTTTTTTCCTAATTACTTCCTCTGTTCATACGAATTATCCTATTTGTTTTTAGTTCATTTTGACAAAACAAATAGAACTTTTACTATGGAACGGAGTGAGTATTAGACAAATAACTGTCTTATACTGATCAAATCATGTTTTTTTTTCAGCGAGTCATATTGAACATATTTGACGTGAGGAGTGGAAAAATAATGCGGGATTTTAAAGGAAATGCTGATGATTTTGCTAGCTTAGGGACTAATGCTGTCTCTGGGATTTCCTGGCCAATCTTTAGGTAGTTTGTTTCCTAAGTCTTCATCCCACAAGTCTGTTTCTTTTATGGTTTTGCCCTTCTCTTCTTTTAGACACGTGTCATTTAAACTGATGATGTGTTTCAGATGGGGCGGAGGAAAGGAGGACAAGTACTTTGCAAGGATTGGAAGGAACATGATATCTGTGTATGAAACGGATACTTTTTCACTAGTTGATAAAAAGTCTTTAAGGGTTGAGAACGTTTTAGATTTCTGCTGGTCTCCAGCCGATCCTATTCTAGCACTTTATGTTCCAGAACTTGGTGGTGGAAATCAGCCTGCAAGGGTAAGATTGATATGAACTATGGCTTACTGGGATGCTCAGGTCTTCTTAGTTAATTTTATTAATGTAGTACCCTTGTTTATTAACAGGTTAGTCTTATCCAAATTCCAAGCAAAGAGGAACTGAGACAAAAAAACCTCTTCAGTGTTAGTGACTGTAAAATGTACTGGCAGAGCAATGGGGATTACTTCGCTGTTAAAGTTGATCGATACACTAAAACTAAGAAAAGCACTTACACTGGATTTGAGCTGTTCCGAATCAAGGAACGAGATATTCCTATTGAAGTTTTGGAGCTTGAAAATAAAAATGACAAGATTGTTGCTTTTGCGTGGGAACCTAAGGGCCATAGATTTGCAATTATTCACGGAGATAGCCCGCGACCTGATATAAGCTTTTATACAATGAAAACTACTCAGAATGCTGGTCGAGTCACAAAGCTCACAACTCTTAAAGGCAAACAAGCTAATGCTTTATTTTGGTCGCCAGCAGGTCGGTTTCTTATCCTTGCTGGGTTGAAGGGCTTCAATGGACAGTTGGAGTTCTATGATGCAGATGAACTTGAGACCATGGCAACTGGTGAGCATTTTCAGGCTACTGACATTGAATGGGATCCCACTGGAAGGTGAGTATGTGTTGTTATGTAATTTCTCTTGTGTGTTCCACTTAGTATCATCTGAATAGCTGAATTCAAATCTTTTTGACTCAGATATGTTGCAACCTCTGTTACTTCAGTTCATGAGATGGAAAATGGTTATTACATATGGTCATTCAGTGGTAAACTGCTATACAGAATATCCAGAGATCACTTCTATCAGGTAAATGAGTACCTTTGCAGAGGAAAATAGCTTATGATTATAAAGATTGATGCAACTACGTGATTTTATGGAATTTTATTGCCATTATATTAGTCATTTTCATTTCTAGGGTCACAAAATAGAATGGTTTAACTGTTGCGGGTGTAGCAGTGGGCCAGTGGCCGAGTTGAATTGAGATGGACATCGACAAAATTGTCTGAAGTTTTGAATCCGTTTAATGCTTCATAATTATAAGAAAGAATACTATTTGGGGCTACAAAATTCTTGTAGAATGATGGTTCTGATTTATTTACAATTTGAATCTGATTTTGTTGTTTCTATGTGAACAGTTTCTGTGGCGGCCAAGGCCACCGTCTCTGTTGACCTCCGCAAAGGTGGAAGAAATTGCAAAGAACTTGAAGAAGTACAGTAAGAAGTATGAGGCTGAAGACCAGGATGTGTCTCTGCTCTTGAGCGAGCAGGATCGTGAGAAGAGGAAGATGATACAGGATGAGTGGGACCGTTGGGTGAAGGAATGGAAGAGATTGCACGAGGAGGAAGAAGCCGAGAGGCAGAATCTGCGAGACGGAGAAGCAAGTGATGAAGAAGAGGAATACGAGGCCAAAGAAGTCGAGGTGGAGGAGATTTTGGATGTGTCAGAAGAGATTATTGCGTTCGACTTCGAGCTTGAGTGAGTGTTTTTCAAAGTTTTGTCGCTAATTGTTAGAGCACTTGTTTTCTTAGAGAAAAGACTTTTCAGTACACCATAGTACTTCCATGGGCTTTAAGAGTTTGTAAGTTGTATTTTTTTGCCTTGCATGCTTGGTACCAACATAGGAGTCTTATCGAAACCTTCTTCCTCATCTGCCGCTGCACAGCCATGACACTTCCCTATGCCCTTTCATCCCTTCCACCACGGCCACCCTTCTTATCCATTACTACCCCTACAACTCATCTCCTATGAGCCATTGCGCCACGTTCACCATTGCTCTTCCTCAACTGTACTTGTTCTTTACCTTAAAACACTGAATTTGTTATAGCAGATAATGTTCCATTGTAAATTGTTCATGTTCTTTTAAAAGAAATGTGATGGTGGATAGGCACTACCCTGAGTTCTATATGACGGTGGAGTGTGGACGTCCCCGTCATAAGTTTTAATGGAACTTCGAAAATTGGATTCATCTAAAACTTTTTTAGCCGGGAGTGAAGTGTTTTGAACTTAGTTTTCTTAATTAGGTTAGGCAATGGTGTAGTCCACCTTCCGTTTTGCTAGACTAGATTATTACCGCTTGCTGAACTTTTTATGTGTTCTTTTTTGTTATCCATTTGTGGTCCTCTGCCAAGGATTGTAAGCCATTCCCTAATGTTTGGTCAATAATTCTCCCATTCCTTAATTGTGTCGATTTTTTAGTTCTCTACTTTATTGAGTTTAGATTGAACTGAACTGCTTAAATCTGTTCAGCTTAGTACAAATGCTACAACGGCTTGTGCACTTATTAGGGATCGCATTTGTGGCACGTGCATGAGATCTATTCATTGTGGCCTGTGCAGTGGGCATTCCTCGGCATGATTGGTTGCACCATTATTCTTTTATGTTGTACTCTTATGTGCTAGTGCTGGAGGAATAGAAGGGATCGCTTGCTTTTTGTGCTATGAACATGCCACATAAGATAATCTCCCTAAACTTTTATGCTTGAATAAGATTATCTCAAATCAACGTAACGGATTTTCTAAGCCATTGGACTGTGTTACGCTCATTCGTGGAATGTTTGTCAGCATGGAGCATGTGCGGCCTAGCGCAGGGGTGCGTAGCATTACCCTTTCTTACGATTGTAGAATCTGCACTCGAGATAGTGGCCATAGGAAGCCATATAGCAATGTTTTATGACGGCTTAATTTGACTACATTGGTTGAACAACTCCTTGCCGAAGTAGATATGTCATCCCCTGCTTGGTGCTTGCAGTTGGGCTTTTGACTTTTGCTCAGTCAGAATCGTTTAGTTAGATTTCTTTCCTTAATAAAAGTACATTTAGGAATTCGACCAATTCAATGCTTAATTTCACAATAATGAAATTAGAAATTAGTAGCATGCTGTCGACTTGTTTTTTATTTTCTTTTCAATGACGGGCAGATTCAATTAAAACGATTACACTGCTTAATTTTCACCTGGCTAACGTAATCTGAATGGCATCATTTATACTCTACCACACTACATGCACACAAAAAAATTCCAACCATGAACTTGATGGACATGGACAACAGTTGTTGGAAATATATTTGTTAGAGTTGACAATTGATGGGAATTTCAAAGATAAAAATAATCTCATGCTCTTATTGTACTGGGAACACCCTAAAAGTTTCTCTGTGGCTTTTCCCCATTTACTTATTGGAGAAATCCAAGAGGTTGTCATTCTCACATTCAGGGCATTTAGATGTATTTCTAGGGAGCATCATAAACCTAAGACATGTTTTACAGCCTTTTACTACCAATGCTACCACTTCCGTTTCATCCGTACTATCCACCAGGCTCAAGTATGAATTTGCATTGGATGGAGACGCCGGAGAATCGAGGGCTACCCATGTACGTCGGGTGGCTCCTTGTTGATCCGATGTATTTTTCCTGGCATTGGGAAGACGAGAATTGCTCCTTTCAGTCACTTCATATGTCCTTCTGTAGTAAATTCTTCCGGTCTAAATACAATAATGTGTATCATATGAGTAGTCATCACATTAGGACTCTAATTAATACACATAACCATTCAATGTTTAGCAATTTCAAATGGTTATCTACCTGAATATTGAGGAATCTCCCGTATCCAACACGAACACTGTTTGATCCATCAATATTAACAATATTACCGAGGCGACCGGCATATGCTAATAATAAAAAAGCCATGGCTGGAATGGCCGGCTGAACATCTTTCATAGTAAATCTGCGAGAATTGCCAGAATTGTTGATTTGTGTTGGCGACGGGGCTGACCCACCTTTGGAAGCACCATTCGCGCGATGAGGGGTCATTTTTCCTCTGAAAACACAACAAATATAGATTTAGTTAAACCAAAATTAATAAAATGTGATAGTATAATTCGCCCTCAATTAGTTAGCAAACAACTAAGGTAAAATGACAAAATTCTAGATCCAAGAAAATTAATTGTAAAATATAAGAAAAATGAAATGATTCTTTTGTCCTTGTATAGGCCCCCCATACTTCTTTGATATCACCTTATGCTTTGATTAAATAAGATTGGGGCCATCCATAAGCTTATTGATTGGAGAAAGAAAAAAAGGAAAAATGAAGCAAATTCAGGAAGGAAGAGAGAAAGATTACCTGTTCGATATTTGTCTGTCTCTTGTTGATATTTGTTTTGAACGCCGCTCGTTGAGTTCTCCGTGCTATTTTTTTAACGTATTTATAGACGAGCGCCGACGAATTTCATAGAAGAGCATTGATGAATGAAATCCCTTTAGGGAGGCGTATGCGTACTTTATTTTTAAATTAAGCAAGACAATTAACCAATAATTTTATTGCATTATTCATATTGTTACCTTATACTTTGTCCACAATCATTTTAGCCTTAACACCAAGTTCATTTAGAAAATTGTTAGAAAGAAAATCATATCTTTGAGTCATCATATTCCTAGGTATTTTCCTTAGTTGTAGATGGTATTACAAAAGTACATAATATGTCACAAATATAATCATTTGTTGATATAACAATAACATAAATTACACTGAATTTCTAATATTATGCACAATACGATCAGTTATAGTATATTCAAGTGAAGTGAAACAATTATTAGTGTTTTAGTTCCTTTGTTTTAGCTCAGTTTCTTCTTCTTTATAACTAAAAATATTATTAAGCCCAAAGAGGGCACAAAGAAATAAACAATCAATGAGGACCTCCTCTAATCCCCTTCTAGCATGAAACTGCTAGAAGGTGCTAATAACTAGGAAAGAAAAAAAAAGACTGACATAAAACAGATTAGGAGAAAACATCCCTGGACAATAACAAACTATTTATTCTTACGACGCCCGCCCCTCTGCTTAAGAAGACAAAATGTGGTTGGACCAATGGCATGGTTCAAAAAGAATTTAAAAGACCAAATTTTTTTGCTCTGTTCTTTGACTAAATTTAGCAAGATATGCTGGAAAAGGTAAAAAGATTTACTTGAAAAATGGATAGATTTGCAGTTAATTGTATACACCAGACATAACTATGGTCAATTGGTTGCTCCAAATTAGAAATATGGTCTTAATTACTTTTGGGTATACAACATTGGTCTTGTGCAAAGTGTCATGAGTAGTCCTTAAATGAAGATAAGAACGAAACTCAAAGCTCTTCTCTCCTTTAATACCAGTTCATGTACCTTTTGTATTTTTTTATTTTTTAAAGACACCTTGACCGATCCCCCTCCCCCCCCCCCCCCCCCAAAAAAAAAAAAACACCTTGGATTAGGCTCTCCTACCAGTAGATAAGACTCCATGAACCTTTGTTAGGTCTCTCTCCTAAGTGAAAACAAATTAAGAAGGCAAGAGAGTACTTTTAATGGTGAACTGAATCCCCATGGAACAACCCCAGGTTCACTCTTCTAGTAAGAAGTGTTAGTTTGAACACTAAGTCTCTACTATGTCGAAGTACCACTTTTAGGAGATGACAAGGTCCTTATATCCTCCTTGTTCGTGCAAGCGAACTAGTGCTCCTCAGGAAGTGATCCCCACTTTTAATTTGCAACAAATCCAAATATTGTTGACAGGCCAATTGACCTATCGACAGAGATATGTGAGCTGAATAAACGGGTTGAACTGT
The DNA here is from genome assembly GCA_039654745.1 of Houttuynia cordata. Taxonomy (NCBI): domain Eukaryota; kingdom Viridiplantae; phylum Streptophyta; class Magnoliopsida; order Piperales; family Saururaceae; genus Houttuynia; species Houttuynia cordata. Next base: position 1,903,664 of record CM077503.1, read on the forward strand.
GCACAAATATGAAACCCAAGTGCAAACATATTTATAAGAGGCCATAAGGTGCTGAATGAGGAAGATCTCAGATGGACTCTAAATGATACTCCATCCGTCCTCGAACCCTTTTAGATGCTCCATCTAGTAAATTTAAGTGGCTTTTAAACGTCTCCTTCCCCCATTAGTTGGGGTTTCGATCAAGAACACTTAGCCATGCCGAATATCAACCCAGAGGAGTGAGTCCTTACTGATGACTTCCTGCACGAGCTCATGCGTAGGATAGTCCTTCTGCATGAGGGCTATTGCTGTCATTCAAAAGGCCATATATAGGGGTGCATGCAGAAGAGGTAACGGGCACTTGACCTACGTTGAGGGCTATTGTCATTCAAAATGCCATAATGGGTTTTGGATTTCTTTCTTCTACCCCTCTATTAAATACATGTTGGGTTGGGCCAAGTAATCAACTAATGTTAGTAATTGACCCCTATGAAAAAAAAACCTTGACCCCAATCTCTGTTAAGAGTACTGACTGAAAGTCTCAGAACTTGTTTTTTCTTCATATCTAAGTATTTAATCATTAAACTTTGGAAACCAGTCTTAAAATTTTTACAAAATCCCACGCAATTCCCTTAAGTCATACAGAATTACAGACCCAACTCCTTACCTTATCATACAGACCCAACTCCCCAATTAGGCCCTGTTTGGTTGCCCACAAAGAAGCTGGATTCTTAAATCTCGGCCTGAGGAGATTTTCCAAAAGAAGTCAAATTCACTTCTTCGGGTAGCAAATGAGGTAATTTCTGAAAGAAGACAGGGGTATTTTTTAAAAAAAAACGAGATTTCAGTTAATGATGAGGTTTTTTATTATCAAATACCATTGTCTTCTTTTAAAAATTACACCAAATGCCACCATGACCTAAATTTATCAAAAGAAGTAAATTTTGGCCAACCAAACACCTTATTTCTTAAACCTGGCTTCATCTAAAAAATTTGGATTTCCTACTCCTAAAAGTGCTAACCAAACAGAACCTTAGCCAACCCAACCCCGCCAATTTCTTTTGCATGTCGAGACCGGATTCAACTTGTCCCCCTCCACGGCTATGCCCTTGCTTCAGTCGCCGGCTGCCTGTCGCACCTTAATTCTCCCACAAGGACAAAAGCTTCCCTGCTGGCTTCTACTCCGTTCACACTTGCCCACCCACACCTTGCTGTTGCAACCTTCTACCGAACAGTCGACAACCTATGAGATATAACCTCTCTCGTTATTTTTAATTGAGACTATCACATAATTGGTCTTGTGGGGTCTACAATAAAAGCCTAAGCTTTCCAAGGGAGTGAGTGACTTTTCAACACATAGGTCTCCCAACCTCGACCTAGGGTCGCTGTCGGGTGGCCGTTGTTGCGATCTCCTACCGCCCTGCCAGAGAATAATTAGGGAACAGTTTGATCTAATTTTGATATGCATGTATTTTAGCTAATTAGCTCAATTAAAGTGAACGGAGGGAGTACTTTAATGCACCTTGTAGCTACTTAAGTGCCTAATTATCTTAGTAGTTACCATAGTTATATTATTACAGAAAAAAAAATTGTTTTAAGGTTGTGTTACCTTATGACCCCATTAACAAAAAATCTTGCATCCACCCCAGCACAGAGGCTTGGCCAAGCAGAAGAGAGACATAGCTAGAATATGATACATAATGAAGCAGAAGATGATACTAAAAAAAAAGACTGATGTATTTATGTATAGTCTATGATCGCATTAGATACACGTAGATATACTCAAGCATCCTAGTAGTGCACCTGAAAGGTAAAAATATGTTGGTTGATGAGTGATTGGGGAACAAAATTATGAGGTTGACATCGGCATAGTAGGATTTTATTTTATGCTGGCTTCGGAGTTTGTAATGTTCAGGCACATATGTTGCCAATTTGTTTTGTTTTCTACTATCCAGATAGTTGTGCAGCTTGTACTTGGCGTACGAACTTTCTTAGATGAAGTATTTAACTTTTTTTTTGCTACAGCTAAACAAGTATTTGACTGTTGTTATTATGAGCATGATGGTTTGATATATCGTTTGTTGGAATACAACAGTCACGACCTGGGATATATATTAACCTCTGATTTTCCCTTACATTTATGAAAGAAAAGGTTTTATACAGTTTTCCGCACTCCCATTCATTGAAAAATGAATATAGGAAATCATGTACTATGTTATTTTTGGTCTTCCGATCCCCAATCCCATATGCTTTAGGAGAGGTAATATTCAAAAAATAAGGTTCCATAATAATTTCAGTATATATACAGCCGCATTAGAATGTGCCACATCTCGCAGGTTCCATAAGAATTTCCATTATGTACAGCCACATTAGTATGTGCCACATCTCGTGTGTTGGCATGCCCTGTGGCATTGTGGCGCTTTGGATCTCGATCCAAAGGCTTGTTGCTCCTCAGTTGACGATAACGTGTGTGAGTGAGGGCACATAATAACTCTTTCTATATATATATATATATACACATAATGTGTGTGTGTGTGAGAGATAAAAGTAACATCATGGGTTTTTGCTAGGTTAACAAATTTTGTTAGCCAAATTCTTCTACATAAACACTAATTCAGACATCATAAACATCAAGCTATCCATTATAAACATTTGCTCAATTGCTTAAGCAAAAATATGTACCAAAGCTGGATGAAAATGAGATGCATTTGCTCTTTAATTCCAATTAGAACTCATTTTGTTTAGTCTCAATTTCAGGAAAGAAAGAAGAGAACCATGTGGACAGCAACCAGCACTAACACCAATCAGCATCACTTTAAAGTTGTGGGGGCATCTTTGCCTAAAGTCACACAAAAGAAGGCCAATCATATCTAGCACGAATAGCAAACGTTGCCCCCCCCCCCCCCCCCCCCATCTTGTGGGGGTCCAGACATGGCCATCTTCCCTCCTTAGGCCACGCTGCCCCACTCGGCCGACCGGAAAACAACTCCTCTCCGACGTTGCCGCTTTCGCTGGCCCCGCCTCCAACCGGCCATTCCCAGCCCCACCTCCCCACTAATGCCAATCTTTTTCCACCCCTCTTTCTCATCTACTAGTGATACAAGGCTCATACACTTGAGCTTCAATGAATTGAATGACAAATGAAACCTCAATGGATCAATTAATCATGACGAGCCTAACTTGCTCCTGTTGCCATTGAATAGAATGGGGTGGCCTGCTGTCCTGGGTTCCATACAATCTGGTGCTGACATTACATTAGTCTCTTTTCTAATTAATTTGGTTTCTTCAGGAATCCATTCAGCATAGGTGGTGGACATTTGAACATATCATCTTATTATTAATTAATGCTTGATATACCCTCCACCCACCCACAATCTAAAATGCAGCTGCCAACCCAGGATTTGGAGGATCAGATTAAGAAAATTGACTAAGATTTCCATTGCCATGAAGGATTTGAAAGTACCAAGCCACCAGCTACTTAACTTTCGTAAGAATAATTTCTAAAAAGTACTGCACTGCTTATCCATTAGCCAGCCTGTCTGACCATTCCCATTGGTCTGTCATGGCTCATGAAGATGTAGTAGGCAGTAATTATATTATATTTTAGTCAATGTGTGGGAAGTGGGAGAAATTCTTGTCCCCTTCATCAGCTCCAATTGTCCCATACATGGCTGCCAAATCAATAAATTTTTATTGGAAAAAGAGAGAAAAGATTGCACTAGTGTCAGCTCTCCCATATTGACAGGAGGCCAAAAAAGTGAATTTCTTTTAAAACATTCAGAACCTAGATTCTTCCCTGCATTAATATCTCAAATTGTTCTTACATATTGTAAATAATCAACGAAGAGAGACTAAACTGAAGAATTTAGAGTTGAAACCTTAACTATAGACACTAGAGATGAATGATGATGAAACCAACTTGCTATTGTTTACCATTGGACTTCCATGATATCCTACAAATTTTAGCATATAACCAACATATTTTATGTTAATGCAGGGGAAGTGGGGAAATATCTTGTTCCCAGTTCCCTCACCTCATCTAAAATTGGTTCTATTAAGCCATAAATATGCATAGAAAGACCAACCTTTACAAATACCTAGGTCCAGCTGCTTCAAAAGGTTTACCTGATTATTTTGGGTATTTTAAAAAAAGTTCAGCTGATTAGTATGCCTAATTGTTTTATTTTATATGTTCAAGTGATGAACTTCTCTTAACAAAATATTAATTCATGTATAATAGCATATGGGAATACCACAAAGGATATAGAAAGGAAATTTGTGTACTTCCACTTAAACGAAGATCAGCGATATACTCCCTCTATCCATATCAGTAGCTCCATTTTTGTAAAAAAAAATTGCGTCCCTTGACAATAGCTCCATTTGGCTCAAATTAAGTGATCGCAAATATGGGAGCTTAAATATTTAGAGCAACGAAGGAGCTTCAATAAAAACACTCTTCGTTTAAATGGAGCTATTGATATGGGACGGACGTAGTGACAATATTCTATGCGAATTTTGTATTACCTTACCTTATAGTAAGTGACAAACTGTGATATAATATCAGAAAATGCTAACACTTGCTGTTATTTATAGGACAATCCACAGGCTGAGAATAGTACTGGTGATCACAACCGTGGATTATAATTAACGGCCCGGCAGGTGATCAACGATTGGAGAGTAGCATGATCAACATTGTGCACTAGACTTTAGGTCATCTACCCTCAACGGCAAGGAGATATGATACTGGAGCCTATTTTAATTAGTTGATCATGCCACCATTGTGTGACCATTTTTTTTGTAAGCTTAATTTTATGATAGCTCCTCTTTTTGTTCACATCAGGTAGACAAGATTTTCCTCTAGTGGACCAAGTCACCAGAGGTTCATGCATTTATTTATTTATTTATTTGATTGTTTCACCTTGCGTTTACAACATGGGGGAATGGTTTTAGTCCTCTAGAGGATAACCTCCTTGATAATAATTTTTTTATATATTCCATCAATAATAATTGCTATAGCACATATGCGCTAACATGTGCTAGAGTGTACACCATCATGAGGATGACAACTCTTTACCTGGTGTGAAGTCCTGCCTGCCTCTGGATTAACACCTGCCACAGGATCAACATCCGATGGCTGAGATTATCTTTGACCCAGGCAACGTGTGTGCTCAGGCTCATATAAATAGGATTTTATTACTATTATTGTATTTTTATTATCTTTTTTTAATAAACACCTATGTTGATCATTGGTTAGAAATTTCAGTAGACTTGCAAAGCCAATCTCTGCACGGAAACAAAAGGGGACGACCCCCAAAACTGTAGCCATTAACAAGCTTCTTGATTTTGTTATATACGCCATCCAGAAAACTTGACTACATTTGAAAAATTATGGATGCAAAATTAAATGATGGGATTTTCCCGATAGGCCAATACATCCTCACGAACGTACATGTGGAGAGGTAATAAGTACAGGCTTGAAGTGTTAGGGGCCTACAAACTAATAAATTTAACTTATTTTTAAATGTTGCCAAGATTTTTTGGCCGAAGGAACTTTTTCTTGATGCCATCTTGCATGTGCTATATGCTGAAATTTTTCCTTATTACCTAGCCAATGAGACCGGAATGCCAACCTGGTTTCGGAACCTGGTCTTCTCATCTTGCCCTCCCACCCAATACTTCATGTTTTACCTGCTCTGAGTTGTGTACCATTTCACACAAGCTTCTCCTTCAATGATCATACGACGAGGAACTTCCTTGTCGGAGGTAGAGGCTTGTCAGTAGAGAGATGGCTTTGTGTAACAAACACAAATATTTTTTGTAGCTTTTTTGGGTCAGACGACCTCTTCTACCCGCGAGCAGTCAAAAAAAGCTCGCCAATACTACTCAAAGAAGCACTTTCACAACCTTACCATTCTATTGCGAAAGTGTTTTGACTGCTTAAAATCATTGTATCAAGAAGTACCTGTGGTTGAGTGGCAAATTACTCTTTGCAAATTTGTCATCCCCGCAAGAAGGTATCTCAATGAATTTAAGAAATCCTCAAAGGGAGAAAGAGGAGAAAAGTATAGAAGAACAAAAAAAAGAATGAGCAAAAATGGATAAAAAATGATTGAGATATAACCAGATTGAATTTTGTCATTAAATCGTGTATTTAAATACACGATATTACTGTTATCGTGTCCTCGATGACACAATACCACTGCTTTCGTGTATTTAAATACATGATATCACTGTTATCGTGTAATCAAGTACACGATACCACTACTATCATGTAATCGAGTACATGATAGTATGTCAAAATTCAACGAGTCATATCTCCCTCATTTCTTATCTATTTTTGCCCATTCTTTTTGCGTTCTTCTTTATTTTTTCTCCTCTTTCTCCCTAGAAGGATATCCTAAAATTTTTTACACAACTTCTAGTGGGGATGATGAATTTATTTTACTCCAATGTCAAAGAATTAAACATGTGGTGAACATGATTGCATTGTAGTGGGTACACGATATTTGAATTATAGATATTATGTGTTCTTGACAATATTTCGTATTTTTTATCTTAGGGGGTGACTGGTAGTAATGAAAAAAATGGTTATTTGTCTACACTATGATGGATTATTTGGAAGTCCTCATGAGTACGTAGGTGGGAAAGTGAAGCTCATGACGATTGACACACGGGTGAAGTTCTTAAATACGTTGATTCAAGTTGAACAAAGATTAGGATGCAAGTCTACAATTGGTAATCTATCCCTCAAAATCTAGTTGCATTAGCATCTCCATGCATACCATACATCCTGAGGGATGATGAAGATTTGGAAACTATCTTTAACATTCATAAGAAAGCAAGGAGAGAAGTGATGGAGTTGTATGTGGAGAGGATATCCTCATCAGATCAACCTGTTCACTTGACATATATTGACTTAAAATCATCAGGAGGTGAAGGAAGGAAACAATCGGAGCTTGTATTTGGAACAACAAAGTAAGAATACAATATCGCATCATTGGTAACACAACTATGCAAGTTATCATGTATTATATATTCGACTTCGTATCATGTTGACGATGACACGACTATAAACAAGTCGTGTGCATGATGACAAGACTTGAAGTCGCAGTTGTAGAATATTGTGTATGTAATTACAAGATATTCTTACATTTCGTGTCTACACGATTCATATTGATATACCATCTTCATATCTTGCAGTTTGGGAGAAAGTAATAAAATTGTGAGGACATTCACTATCCAGGAGGTTGGATCTAATACAGTACAACTAGAAGAAGTAAAACAATAAATGAAGAGAATGAACAATTTATAAATGATGAGCAATTTTCAAATGAAGGTGTTGATGGAGACGAAGAATTTATTGATATTAACGATCAATGGTCAGGGGATGAGTGGTCGTTACATCTACACACACACAAGCCCTTGAGCTGGACAAGGGACGTTTAAAAATTAATCCATCTGAGGATGAAGAATTTCTAAATGTGACTACTACAAAACCATCCATGTGAAAATGGAAGAATGTTGTTGTATCCAATAACCAAAAATCATTGGATGCATTGTTTATTCATATTGAAGAAGATGGAGGTGGGGATTGAGGTACTGAGTATGGTTTGGATGACGAACTAGAGACATACGAGGATGAGGTGATGTTGAGAACAAAGATACATTTGCTACAAAGTACAAGGAGAATAGGTGCAAGTGGTATATTTGGGCGTTAAACAAGTTAGGCAGTGTTAGCGTCCCAAGTAAGGAAGTTGAAAATATATGTGACATAAAGTTGGGAATGAAAGATCATCCTTTAGGTTCACACCTGTAGATTGCAAGGAAATGGCATGGCCTACACAAGAAGTCAAATATTATCACACCAAAGAATATCATAAGGTACATTGAAAAACATTGGGGCATCACAGTCAACTATAAGAAAGCATGGTGGGTGTAAGAAGATTTATCGGAGTTGATTGATGGCAACTTAGACGATTAATATATCATTTTGCCCGCAAACGACAAGGAATTAAAAAGGTCTAATCCAAGAACCTCTGTGGTAATGGAAATGCCTTCTGATATACCTGAATAGAGTTAGGTGGATACAATGTCAAATGTGTTTTTGGATGTTTGACCCTGTTGCAATAACTTTCAGAAGATCACTTAGGCCCCTCTTAACTGTGGATGGAACATTCTTAAAAGGAAAGTATCCAAGATGTGTTTTGATTGCTACATCCATTGATGGTAATCAACAAATGGTGTGCATTGCATATGTTGTTGTTGAGGCAGAGACAAGAAACACTTGGTAAGTTGAAGAACAATCATTAATTGTAGTCGTGTCATTGTGAACAAGATATGCAGAAGTTGTGACCTCGATGACACGATAACACTGCATATCGTGTTCACAATGACACGAGATAGGGAGGCTGTCATGTATTTGTTTGCAGAAGTCGTGTCCTCGATGACACGACTAAAATGACTTATTATGATAATTACAGTCGTATTTTTCTCACACAGTTCTTATCCTATGTTAATTTCAGGACATGATTCTTCAAGTTAATTCGTACTTTTCTTTTCATGGAGCTGCCCTCAAGTGCGAAGTTGGCAATCACTACATTGATTGAGCAAACGCGTGCCACCACTACAACTCACTTTGAGAGATGTAGATACGAAGACCAACAGCTAACAACCCCCTTAACCAGATATGCCCAGAAATACATAAATGATAAGAGGGATTAGAGTTGTACAGTTTGAGTGAAGGGCATATCATTCACGAATTTCAAGTGAATTCTCTCCACCATGTGGTACATTCAATGTGATCATTACTTAATTATCATGTAAATGAAATACGACTTATTTCGGGTCATGTCAGAAAATACATGATGACACATAATGTTAATTATTGGACATGTGCTTTCTCGGGACTACATGAACCTTCTGAAGCAGACATGCACATGAAGAGAGTTTCAGATCATGAGACTTCCTTGTAAACATGATATAGCATCAATAGATCACATGAATTTGTACCCAATGCTATATTGTGAGAAGTGGTACTATATGAAGACTTACTACACAACTTACGAAGAATCAATTCTAGCAACTTTAGACAAGCATCAATGGTTAGATCATGGGGCTCTGCCAAAATATGAATCACCATTTGTGGATAAACAGAAAGGAAGGCGAAGGGTGGACAGAATTGAGTCACAACCGAAACCTCCTAAGAACCCAAGGAGATGTCGTGATTGTCATCAGCTTGGTCACAACTAAACCAATTACAATAACCCTATAGTTGAGAATCAGAATATGCATCAAAGAAAGTGTTCAACCACAAATTAACCAAATCCGATTTCAAGGAAACATCATTTTCGATTGCCACATCCACCTCCATTTTTCGTGTAAATGAAATATAAAGACAGTGAGTATTACAAGTAATAGATAGTGAGTCATGTCATCAAGGACACGATACGAGAAAAGTCGTGTCCTCAAATACATAATCCCACAATCCCTCAAATGTATTGTGTATATGAAAATCGTGTATATGAACAAAATAGAAGAAATTTAAGAGTGTAATTTTTAATTTGTATTGTATATTTTGAATTACAAGTAACATACAGTATGCAAATTAAGCATGCATTTAAACATACAATAGCATTGCTATTGTGTCCTCGAATACACGATATCACTGCTATCGTGTCATGTCATCAAATACACGGTAGCACTACTATCATGTGTTTGGGCGGTGCTATGGTGTCATCGAGGACACGATAGGAGAAAAATCGTGTCCTCGAAGACACGATCCGAAATAAAGACATGATATATTTGTATCCCTCAAATATAAAAAGATAAAAGAAAAAGAAAAAAAGAATGGCAAAAATAGATAAGAAATGAGGGAGATGTGATTCATAGAATTTTCTATGATATCATGTCATCGATTACACGATAGCATTGCTGAAAGACACATTAGCAGTTGTATCGTGTCATCGAAGACACGATCCGAGAAAAGTCGTGTCCTCGAATACATGATCCCACGATCCCTCAATGTATTGTGTATATGAAAAACGTGTATATGAACATAATAGAAGAAATTTAAGTGTGCAATTTTTAATTTGTATTGTGTATTTTGAATTACAAGTAAAAGACAATATACAAATTAAGTGCATATTTAAATAAATGATAGCATTGCTATCGTGTCCTCGAATACATGGTAGCATTGCTATCATGTATTTGGGCAGTGCTATCATGTCATCCAATACCAGATAAGAGAAATGCCATGTCCTCGAAGACACTATCATTCAAATAAAGACACGATATACTTGTATCCCTTAAATGTAAAGAAGATAAAAAATAAATAATAATGAGAAAAGAATAAGAAAAAATGAATAAGAAATTAGGGATATATGACTCGTTGAATTTTACCCTGCTATCGTGTCTTTGTTTACATGATAGCAGTGGTATTGTATCATCAAAGACACGATAGCAGTGCTATCCTGTGTTTGGGTAGTGAATCTTGTCATGAAAGCCTCAACGGTCAAATTTTGAAATTGCCCTCCCTGCCAGGTATTGTCTCTTAGACAATAATTACAAACACACCACTGGATACGAAACGATGTCACCTTTTGGCGAATTGTAACCGCCTTGATTTCAACTATAAAATCCACTCTACCTAAGCATCAAACATCTTTTTGAGAGGGAAGAAGGTTCGGGCCTGCGATTGAAGAGTCGCGTGAACTACCAATACAACCATTAAAGACCACTCAACCCACTGGTAAACTTTAAAGCTCAGTTTGTTAATATGTTAAATTTTATATTTTTGCCCTAGTTTGATATCATGTATCCGATGACACGCTGTAATATAATATCATGTCACTGAGAAGACGACCCTAATAATAGTCATGTTCACGATGACACGATAATGTTATTTATCGTGTATTCGATGACATGCTAGTATGGTAGAAGTCATCTATCCTATTTTTTCATAACCGATGGGTACATGATCTACACATGAAATATGTTTTTTATAAACTCCTAAACTTATATTTATATTAGTGTTTGATTAGATTTAGTGATACTTTAATTTAGTTTTTGGTTTTTGTAGGAAAACAAGAGTAAGAAGCAGAAATGAAGTAAAAAGTGACTCCAAAAGTTGAATCTTCATAACTTCATGTGCATATCTCTAATTTGACTGATTCAAGCTTCATGTTAAATTTCAAGAAGTCAGCTTTCCAACGCCACTGACTGCGTGCAATTCAGAGTTCGGAGCAAAATGTTATGACCATTGGAAAATTGGGCAAAAAAGTCAAAACTGAGAGAACGATCGATCGGCAGCCAGTGTGATCGATCGGCCAGCGATCGATCAATATACGCAGGAAATAATGAAGGAATCCAGCGATCGATCGGCCTGTATTGGCAATCGATCGCCGTATACGCAAAAGTGAGTTTTGACCTATTTTGACTCGAATTTTGAAGGGTTCTTTTGTATTTTCTTTCCAACTATATAAATAGGCCTTAAGAGGAATGTGGAGAGCATTAGAGAACCTATTTTGGAGGCTAGACCAAAAGAGAGAAGAAGAAGAAGATAATGAATTTATTGTTCAAAAACAATATCTACCGTCAGATGATTCTTATGCAGTTCATATGATTGACAGTCTTGTGGATGGTGCACCACCATTTATTTGTTCTAATGATCCACTTGTGAGTTCTTTCATTAACTTTAATATGCGCAGTAGTACCACAGATGACCTGAACATTGGATTAAAAGACCCTGGATAAGTTGGACTATTGAAGTTTCGTCTGGTTGAAGACGTTAAACTTAGCGCTTGGTGGGAGGCAACCCACGTATTCAGGTGAATTCTCTCATTTTCTTATTTTTTTGTTATATGATCATTGTCATTTTTTTGTTCACATTGACGATAATGTTCATAATAAGTTTGGGGGAGGGAATATTGCTTGCATAAAAAAATCAAAAAATTGAAAAACCATAAAAATTTGATGAGTTTTTAGGTTGTTTGTTAGTAGTTTTTCATAGGTTTTGATAGTTTATCCCGTGATAATGCATACTTCAATTATGAAGAGATTAATTTACATTGAAAGTGTGAGTAAGTATACTGGAGGATAGATACACATAATTGAGAATATCTTGCGGTTACAATCTTCTTGAATCAGGTGCTTCAAAACTCACTCACACACACTAGTTACATAAAGTAATACCCTCTAGAGATTTGTGGAATACTAATCTTTAGTGGGATACTTTTAGTCAGAGACATTGGTTGATATGTGGTTGCCTGTTGAGCTTAAAAGATCATGATAGACCATTTACTTGGCACTGGCAAGGGCTTGGAACCGGAAATAGGTTGTGTAACACCCGAAAAATTAGTAAGTATATTAAAACCAAAATTTGATCCTCTTAATGTTTGATTTGATTATGTGTTGCTGTATTGAGGTGAGAAGAGCTTTCCAACGCCACCAACTATGCGCGATTTGGAGTTTGGAGTGAAAAGATATAAGAAATTGAATTTTGTTTGGGCGTGGCTGCGATCGATCGCCAGAACAAATGATCGATCAGCAAATTGAACCGATCGACCGCCTATCAAAACGATCGATCGTAGTTACTGTGATTATTGATTGTTTTGTTTCGGAGAAAACGATCGATCGTCAATAATTGTGATCGATCGGCTATAACGCGGTAGTTTAGAAAAGGCATGCGACGATCGATCGCAGTATCGCCGATCGATCGCCAGTTGCGGTTTTGCGATTTCTAGCATATTTTTGGGGTGGATTTGTATGGGAAAGATGCCAAATCCTAACTAGACTTAAATTGCATGTCTCTAGAAAGATCTTGAGACCTTCTCATTGGTGGGAAGTGTCCATGATATGGAAAATTGGTTTAAGAAGGGATTCTCCCCAAACTCTATATAAACCCAAGAGAGTTGGCTTGTGCTATTTGAAAACCTAGCCCTAGAATGTCCAGAGACCTTTTCCTTCTCCTTCCCACGTTCACCCACCTTCTATAAGGCTTCTTCTTGTGGGAGTTTTGCAAGAGCTTGGAGCGAGAGCTTTGGAGGAAGCGGAGGAGACAAGCAACGCGTAAAAAGGCAAAATTTTCAGTAAATTAAGAGTATGATGGTTTTTCCCTCTCTTTTCTTCTTTCTTATGATGTTTATATGTGTCATCATTCAGTAACTTACAGTATTTCTTTGATTCTTGTGAGATGAATGAATTGTGTCATTATTTCCATGTTTAGTGCTTCATCATCATATGTGCATTTATGCTACGTGCCTAGATGGGAATTCACACCTAAAGTCTGATGCTTTATTAATTTTCCAGAGACTAAAAGTCTAATATTGCTTGGTTGACCATGATCCACGTTGAGTTTTGTGTCTTAATGTGTGTCTTGTATTAATTATCTTATTTGGGATGTATTAATGTTTAAAACTGTATTATATGTAAAGGAACATGAGAAAGGGGTGTACTTTAGTAATTCCAGACAACCCTAGAGTCTGTAATTGATCTAGGAGGGGAGTATTATGGTCTGTTAATATTATATTATCATTTATTAAGTGAGATAATTAAATTTAATTAAGAATCTTGTCATAAGCATCAATAAAAGCAAAGCAAATAACTAGATAGTATTTAAAACTCTTCACAGCTCCTGCAATCGTCTTTCCACTACTGTACTTCCTGATCTCAATTTTTATTTGTGCTTGCATTAGAGGATGCATGAGTATTTCATAGAAACACTCAGTAGGATGTAAAAACCCACTGAATTAAAACACACAGTATGAAGAGAATGAGAATGACAAAGGATTGTGAACATTCCACAACATCTGGACTAAACCAAGGTCTATACACCTGAAAGGTTAGTCAATAATAACCATCCCAACTCACAAGTATAGGAGAAACATCAATAAGACTCCGAATAATTGTACGTGTAAGAAGAGAATAACAATCATATCAAAGGCTCCAGACATCTATAGTGAAAGGAGTTACAATTTCTGCTCGCTGAACTGGTCGCTCGCAAGTGACTAAAATAATATACTAGAACCACCCTAGGGGTCCTCTTTTGGAACCCTGCCATGCGTCTAGGATGCTGGCCCCACCAGTGCTTACGGTTTCGGGGCGTGACAGGTTGAGAGTATAATACAACCTGGACGAATAAAGATTGCTGAAAAATGATGGAAAATATGAATGTTGAAAAAATGAAAAATGAGAAAAACAAAAGAAAGAAAGGGGCTACTTGACTATTATAGGATTAACTTAGGCTGATGCTCAGGCCCGAAGCAGTCTATACTTAAAACATAATGCCCTAAGCCAATTGGTTGAGAGTTATTGTTAAACCTAAGCATCTTCAAGTCAGACCTTACATAGTCCTATTAAAAAAAAAGGGCAGTCTATGGTGTATTATCCTCTCAAGTCTAGAATGTTGGACCCGAATGAGACGCGCATACATTTGTGTTATCATGAACCTAAAGATTACGATGACTATGTAGATTCTGATGTTCTTTCGTTAATGGGTAACACTAGATCTGTGTGAAACAGAAATTTAGAATATATGACTACAATGTTCTACACTTTTTACTATTTATATTATCATACTATATTATATTTGAGCATAAATTTCCAAGATGAAAGTGTGGAATAAAACCACTTACTTGAGGGCTTCTATACTCCCGTTGATTATGAACCAAGTACGTGTGGTTGATTTTCTTAAGCATTGTGGTTTGCATTTGTCGGGATAATAAGTTCGATAGTTTTGCAATGTTTTGTTTTGTTTGCACTTCGATTAATTAGGTTAATAAGTACATGTTTGTGGGTATCATGACTGCAAATCCTCACAAGACACAACTCATCCTACTAGGGACACCTAAAGGTTTAGCAGTTTGTTGCATATGCTCAATGCAATCGTGTTCCCTATGAAAGTAGCATTTATTTTTCTACTTTAATCTCTTGTTTGTTTTAGTTCCTTTAATTTGTTTGTTTGTTTTATTTTTGCTAGGGACTAGCAAAATGTAGGTTTGGGGGTGTAATCTACACGTGAAATATGCATTTTATAAGCTCCTAAACTTATATTTATGTTAGTGTTTGATTAAATTTACTGATACTTTAATATAGTTTTTGGTTTTTGTAGGAAAACAAGAGTAAGATGCAGAAATGAGGTGAAAAGTGACTCAAATGGTTGAATCTTCATAACTTTGTGTGCATATCTCTGACTGGATGATTCAAGCTTCATGTTAAAGTTCAAGAAGTTAGCTTTCCAATGCCACCGACCGCGTTCAATTCGGAGTTCAGAGCAAAAAGTTATGACCATTGGAAAATTGGGCTGAAAAGTGAAACCGAGAGAATGATCGATCGGCAGCAAGTGATCGGTCGCATTTACAGGGAAAATATGACATGCATGAAACTGAGAGGACGATCGATCAGTAGCAGTGCGATCGATCGACAGACGCAGGAAATAATGAAGGAATCCAGCGATCGATTAGCCCATATTGGCGATCGATCGCCGTATATGCAAAAGTGAGTTTTGATCTATTTTGACTCAGATTTGGAAGTGGTCTTTTGTGTTTTCTACCCAACTATATAAATAGGCCTTAAGAGGAATGTGGAAAGCATTGGAGAACCTATTTTGGAGGCTAGAGTAAAGGAGAGAAGAAGAAGATGATGATGAAGAATATGGTGATGATTTCTTCTCCAATGCAAGGCTAAACTCCTTTCCAAGGCATAGATGGAGCCCAATAGACTGGTTGTATAGTCTCTTTTATCTCATATTATGATTTATTCTAGTTGGTGTATGACTCTTTATTATACAATCAAAGTTAATTCATTGAAGTTTGTTCTTTGTACTCGAGAGAGATAAGAGTGAATTAATTGGATTTCAATATGAAAGAACACTTGTGTGTCCGAGAGGAAATCAATGCAATCGTGTTCCCTACGAAAGTGACATTTATTTTTCTACTTTAATCTCTTGTTTGTTTTAGTTCTTTTAATTTGTTTGCTTGTTTTGTTTTTGCTAGGTACTAGCAAAATGTAGGTTTGGGGGTATGATCTACACATGAAATATGCATTTTATAAGCTCCTAAACTTATATTTATGTTAGTGTTTGATTAAATTTACTGATACTTTAATATAATTTTTTTTGTTTTTGTAGGAAAACAAGAGTAAGATGCAGAAATGAGGTGAAAAGTGACTCAAATGGTAAAATCTTCATAATTTCGTGCGCATATCTCTGATTGGATGATTCAAACTTCATGTTAAAGTTCAAGAAGTCAGCTTTTTAATGCCACCGACCGCATTCAATTCGGAGTTTAGAGCAAAAAATTATGACCATTAGAAAATTGGGCTAAAAAGTGAAACCGAGAGAATGATCGATCGACAGCAAGCGATCGATCGCATTTGCAGGGAAAATATGACATGCGTGAAACTAGGAGGGCGATCGATCAGCAGCCAGTGCGATCGATCGACAGACGCAGGAAATAACGAAGGAATCCAGTGATCGATCAGCCCATATTGGCTATCGATCGCCGTATACGCAAAAGTGAGTTTTGACCTATTTTGACTCAGATTTGGAAGGGGTCTTTTGTATTTTCTACCCAACTATATAAATAGGCCTTAAAAGGAATGTGGAAAACATTGGAGAACCTATTTTGGAGGCTAAAGCAAAGGAGGGAAGAAGAAGAAGATGATGAAGAATATGGTGATGATTTCTTCTCCAATGCAAGGCTAAACTCCTTTCCAAGGCGTAGATGGAGCTCTATAGACTGGTTGTATGGTCTCTTTTATCTCATATTATGATTTAATCTAGTTGGTTCATGACTCTTTATTATACAATCAAAGTTAATTCATTGAAGTCTGTTCTTTGTACTTGAGAGAAATAAGAGTGAATTAATTGGATTTCAATCTGAAAGAACACTTACGTCTCCGAGAGGAAGTGAGTGGTCTGAGGTGTCATATATTAATAAAGATTCATTGGTTGATACTCGAGAGAGATAGATCACAATTCCATAGACTTAATTGATTATGTGTTACGTCCGAGAGGAGAGCACTATAATTTGAATTGATGAGTGTATGTCCGAGAGGAATATGCTAGCCAATTAGTTATTTATTTTCAAGAGAGAGAGAGAGACGATACACTAGTTTATTGTGGTGGATTCGGAGCCTTGGTATTCTTTCATCTTGATTTAATCTCAGCTTAGTTTAGTAAAGTTCATTGCTTTCTCTAGATTAATTAAATAAACTGCAAATTTTCTTTTGAATTTGATAGAGTATTCATCCATCCCTGAGGTTCGACAACCCTTTGATACTCGTTGTAGTACACAATTGCCTTGTGCACTGCAAGGGTTTAATTTTAAACGATCAATGCACAAATGGAGTAAGAAAAGAAGAAAACTCTAATGGACAAAGGAGCAGAAGAAGAAGAACATTATGAAGAACAAGGACGACTCACCCCCCCCCCCCCCCCAAATTAAGAGGGGATATAAACCTCAGCCATGTATCTCAACACACTGTAACCCAGGAGTTCTTAGTAAGGGTATGAAAGTTGTTGAGCAATGCCCACAATGTAAAGAATGATTACAATTGACAGGTTTTGCTTGCATCTTCGAATACATAGATGTAGTGGTGGCTATAAATGACTCCGAGAAGTTGTTTAACATTAAGGGGAGAAGATTACTCCTCACTAAGCAGGAAGTTGACCTCATCACTGGCTTGAGGGCATCTGGTGAGAAAGTGGTAAAGTCCTTTGTGCGGAAGGTGAATTCTATAAAAACTTTTTCTCTGTAAGGAAACATGAAAAATAATACATTGAAGAGATCCTAATCAAATATTGAGAGGGGAGAAATCTGTTCCAGAGGACTATATAGGATGGTTGATCATCCTTCATATGTTTGGCTATGTGTTATTTGTATAAAGCAGCAGATCGATGCAACCAAAGCTTTGTGATTATATCAAAGACCTTTCAAAAGTGTCAACGTACAATTGAGCTATAGCCATTCAAAAAATGCTCATAGCTAAGATATCCCACTCATTCAGAAGTATACAAGCTAGTTCTGAAGGAGATGCGGGTGGTGGCGGCATTCTTCAAGGAGCAACTTACATATTACAGGTAATGCTTACAAACATTTGGATAAATTTAATCGAAATCCAACTTTTATCTCAACTTGTTTCAACCCGTCACAAGGTTATAGCAATAGTATCATGTGATCGAGGATATGATAGCCTTAGTATCGTGTCATTGATGATACGATAACAATGCTATCATGAATTAGAGGACACAATAGCAGTGCCAGTCGTTTTCTTAGGAACATGATATGCTTGAAGTGCACTTTCTTATGCGATAGTTGCCTAATGTTGTTTAATTGATTACATAGATATGATTTTTCGAGTACACTGCCATCTTTCCCTCCATAATGGATCCTTGTAGTCCGAGAGTTAGAAGGTGGCCTCAATCAAAGTGTCTTGAGGTGGAAGCCAAGTACACCATCGATTTCATAAATATTACGTTGATTTATTTCAACATGTGCAAACAAAAGTTGTGGATGTCATCTGCCCACTTGCTGAAAGGCAGACCTCATTGGGCAATCCCCTAGGTGCTAGTGCAGTAAAAAAGTTGGAGAAGAAGGAAGAACAAAAGCAACACTGAGGAAGAGGAGAGAGAAGTATGGTCATCCAACAACTGCCTTACAGGGGATTCTTCAGGGTATCAGTACCCTAATTGAGGTTGTCCTAGAAAAGTCAGATAGGATGGACGAGCAGGGCTTGAGGTTAGGACATGTAGTTGAGGTTCTTCAAAAAATTAAGGAGTTTGCTAACACAGTAACCTTGCTAGTGGACAACTTGGATGTAGACGAAGCAGAGGTTCCAAGAGAACACACACCGAAGGCTCATAAGCTTTTGAAGCCCAACCAAAGTTGGGTACCTAAAAAACAAAGTGAGAAGAGGGCAAAGAAGCCCCCAACGGAGAAGTAGGCGGATGTGCCCCCCACTGATAAGGCATTCACGGAGAAGCTAGTAGAGCATCCTCTAATGAAGATGGCATTAGAGATGACCGCAATGGAAGAGGAAGAAATACCACCAATTCTATCTCCAATTGTTTCAACTTGTCGCAAGGTTACATCACACAAATCAATCAAATGAGGTAATTTTGTGTTTTTCAATACAGGTATGTATAGTCGTGTCATCAAAGACACAACTTTTCTGCTATCATGTCCTCGATTACATGATAGCATTGTCGAAACACACAATCGCAATGCTATAGTGTCATCGATGACACGATAGCATAGGTATCGTGTAAGCGATGGCACGATAGCAGTGGTATCGTGTCATTGAGGACATGATAGCAGTGCTATCATGCATTCGAAGACAAGATATGTTTAAAGTCGTGTCATCCATGACACGATAGTAGTGGTATCGTGTCATTGAGGACACGATAGCAGTGCTATCATGCATTCGAAGACAAGATATGTTTAAAGTCGTGTCATCCATGACACAATATTTTTATAAGTCCATCTTTAAGTCGTCTTTACTACGTTGCAGAATGAAACTTACTTGGGGCCAGGCAAAGAACGTAAAAAACTTTCTCCTACGATTACGTGAGGAAGTTGAATAGTAACCGGGGCAAACATCTTTATTCCCATATGCTCCTAATGTGCCAAAAGGAAAAAGAAGACATTTAGTGAAGGCAAACGAGGATAGAAAGGCACCTCACCAGCTAAATAGGCAGAGGAGAAGTCTCGTAAGGAGGAGGAGATGTATCATAAGGGTAAGGAGATATCTCACAAGAACGATAAAATGGAGGTTGGTTGTCCATTCTTTGTGACCAATTTAGAAGTGCTTGACAACTTGAGTTTTATTATGGGGAAGAAAGTGGGAGCAGAAGAGAAGAATGTGGACTCGAAGAAATTGTATCCGATTATGAACAACCTTCTGACATGATTGCAAAAGTTCTATTTGATTTGAAACCGGAGGGAGAAGAGAAGGAAAAAGGGAAATGCAGTGGAAATGCTGGACATTGATGCATATGAAGAATGTCCTCTTGAAGACCTGCCCGATGAATGTTTGAACACTGAGTTCTGCTTCGAAATGGCTGTTTTAGAAACAAAAGATCAACAGACAATTATGAACTGGGTGATTAACCCAAGGGTTCCATATGCACCGAATACACTCACGGATAGGAACACACTCATGGATAGAACTACCTAAATCTACTGTAAATGGCCAAAATAAACTCTAATGTACGTATATATGATTGTCCTTTTTCATAGTTGTAAAGTTGTGTATTCGAAGACACGTCTTCGAAGACACGACAATTTGTAATATCATGTGCATACTGCCACAATATTGCACTAATCTCTTATTGTGTTCAAACCCATGTAGGTGATAGATGAGTTCTTGAAATTGCTAATTAGAGGAATGAGAATAACGTGGGCGTGTATCTATTTCTTTTTTTTTGGAGGCCATATCATTCAAAATTATATCGAATACGTAAGCTTGCTAAAGTCATTTTTTTACACTGGTATTATAAGCAATGCCATATACTAATCTTCATAAGTTATATATTTTGTAGGAATTTATCCCAGCGAGGATAATTCAAAGCTGACACATAAGTTGCTAGAGCACTTGCTTAAATGAATCACAAAACACATGCACTATGATTTCTTCCCAATCTATACTTCCAACCATTTCTGCTTGTTGATTCTATACTTCTCCACGCAACGTTGGTTTTTCTACAATCCTCTAGGGGCGCGGGGGAATCCAGCAGTATACCCTCATCACAAGGAGGTTGTGGCAGTTGTAGTTAGTGGAATTTTCGTAATGATGTACGCTTCTCAATTGGCATCAGAGATAGAACAACTAATGTTTGATCATACGGCTATAACAATGTTATTTCGGCCTGTAATAACTACGATTCTGCTCTAGGGTAAGATTGAGAAGGAATTTGTCGACCACTCTGATTGATGGGGATGAAGTGTAAATTTTTAAGTAGATGTAAATGTGTAATTAGATGCAAATATGTAATTAGATGTATATGTGTAAGAAATACATTTGTAAGAAATACCAATCAAAATGCAAACTTAAATTTTTTCTATTTTATTCATATACATGTTTTTTTTATATACACAATACATTTATACTAAATACCAGTCAACATGTTTTTTATTAGTCAATGTGCTTGAAAACACGGGATACAAGTGTATTATGTCTGTATTTGAGGGATCGTATCTTGGAGGACACGACTTTTCTCGTATCGTGTCCTCGACGACACGATAGCTCTTTCCAAACAGTGATAGCTATTGTGTCATCGAGGACACAATTGATGACACAATAGCAGTGCTATCGTGTATTTAAATGCATGCTGCATTAGCATACTTTAATGAGTCATATCTCTCTAATTTCTAATCCGTTTTTTGTCATTCCTTGATAACACGACTCACTATCTGTTACTTATAATTCAAAATACACAATATAAATTGTAAAATATACATTTAAATTTCTTTTATTATGTTCATACACACATTTTTATATATACAATACATTTGTAAGAAATACCAGTTAACACATTTTTTATTAGTCATGTGTTTGAACACATGAAAGACAAGTGTATCGTGTCAGTATTTGAGGGATCTTATCTTCGAGGACATGATTTTTCTTGTATCGTTTCCTCGATTCGAAACACACAATAGCAATGGTATTGTGTCATCGAGGACACGATAGTAGTGCTATCGTGTATTTAAATACACGATTTGAAGGCAACATTCAATCTCGTCATATCTCCATCATTTTTGATCCGTTTTCGTCTATTCTTTTATCGTTATTTTATATTTTTTTTCTCATCTTTCTCCCTATGAAGATATTTCAAATTCCTTGAGGCACCTTCTTGTGAGGAAGACAAATTTGCAAAGGGTAGTTAGCTACTCAGCCACAAGTACTTCTTGACGCAAAATTTTAACTTTCTTCCTTTTCATAACATGTGAATAAAAAAACAATGATTATGAGTTGTCAAGCTACTTCCGCAATAGAATTGGGAGGTTGTGAAAGTGTTTCTTTGGCCGCGTTGGTGAGCTTCTTCTGGTTATTTGCGGGTAGAAGAGGTTGTTTGACCAAAAAAGTTGTCGAAAATATTTGTCTTCCACAGGGCTTTTTACATATTACCTGGCGCCAGGTTTGGTTTTATCATATCACCTGGAAAAAGATAGTTCCTTTCATATGACCTGGAAGCTACCCAAAATACCCTTGTCTTCTATATACGGCAGCAGGGGTTTTTGCAATTTTTTGAGAAGGTGTTCCGGAGAAGAAGGTGTTTCGGAGAAGTTCCGTGCAGCAGCTCCGGCCATAACGTCGTCGGCGCCGGCACCGTCCAAACCAGGAAAAGTTATATTGCTGCCAAAACACGAAAAAAGAGCGGGAAAGCAGTTGATACGCAAACACAACTGCGAAAGAGTAATCGTCCATTCAAAAACGGTACGTCAACTTGAAATTCAACGTTTGATATAATGTAAATTTGATCGAGAGATGAAAGTTGAAAATTTGCACAGTTTTCCACTTTTTCCTACTGTCGTATATTCCCTAACACGACAATAACAATAGTCGTATATTTTACAACACAACTATTACACGACTATTTTCAATCAAGGTTTATTAATTAATTTCGTTATTGTAATGCCAGGTAAGGATGGATTTGATACCTTTGTGCTTACACTACGATGGAATATTCACAAATTCTGATGGGTATGTGGGCGGGAAACTGAAGCTCATGTCTATTGATACACAAGTAAAGTACATGGGACTGTTGCAACAAGTGGAAGAAAGATTACCGCTGAAGTCTCCATCCGATACATTGTCTTTGTCATATCTTGTTCGTTGTGGAACCCGATACGTCCTTGAAGACGATGAAGAACGTGAAGACAATATTCATTCTTCACAACAAGAGGCGATGCACAGATGGACCACTCGATCTATACGTGGAGTGGACTTCTGCTGGAAATAACAACACGGAGAATTCCATTGCCAATAAGCAAATGGTTTCCACTGTGGATAAGGACGGCGAGAATTCAATGCCTCCAAATGGGAGGCCGGCCAGTAAGACACCACAGGAGAGGCCGTCCAGCCCGGGGAATAAGTCACCTGCACCAGCAGTTGAAGGAGGAAAAGATGAAAATTGTTCTCTTGAAACCGTGAGGTAAGGGGTGAAATTAACGAGTGGACATATATTAAAGTCGTGTTGCATACGACACGACTGGAATTAAAGTCGTGTTGCATACGAGACGACTGGAATTCAAGTCATATTGTATACAATACGACTGGAATTGAAGTCGTGTTGTCGACAACACGACTAAATAATCAAGTCGTTTAGACGTTTTTGTATAATATGCATGCCATTCTTACCATGTTGTTATCAAAGATTGGGAGATGGTAATAAAAATATAAAGGATGAATTTCCGAATGAAGTCGATAACCAGTGTCAGATGAATGGGATCAATGGTGAAGATGAAGATGAGGATGAAGACGAGGATGAAGAGAAAGATGAAAATGAAGACGAAGATGAAGATGCAGATGAAGAAGAATTATTTGACGATGAACAAATACCGTGGTCTGCAGATGACTGGGATGAGCCTCTCGCACTACCAGTTTTTCCCGGGCCGCATCCGACGGGAGGAGACCAGTCTATGTCAGGAATAGAACTCCAACAAGCAGTGAGAGCATCCACTTCTAAAGGAAAATCTGTCACGTCGGGGGCACAAGACTTGGACGACAATGAGTACAACAATATTGATGGTGAAGGTGGTTGGGAATGGGGTACCTCTTCACCGCAGGCCGGTCCTGCAAAAACATATGAGGAGGAGACGATGTTGAGCGGCAGTTTGCAAGGAGACGACTATGAGGCACAACTTGCCTTAGGGGCTGGATTCGAAAGTATAAAACAGTTCAAAATGGTTCTTACTGATTTGGCAATCAAGAGGAAATTCATGTTCAAAGTGGCGGACAAGAACAAGGACACCTTTGCTGCAAAGTGCAAGATTACAGGGTGCAAGTGGTACATACGGGCTTCGAATCTAGTTGACGGAGTCACCGTGACAAGGAGTGAAGGAAGGCATACATGCGACATTTTGATAAGTTCTAAAGATCATCCATTGGCCTCACACTTATGGATTGCACGGAAGTGTCATGGCCTCCACAAGGATTTAAACTCCATAAAAACGGCTAATATCCAACAGTACATTGAGAAACATTGGGGCGTCAAAGTGAACTATCAAAGGGCATGGAGGGCGAAAGAGGAATTGACATGATTGATCGATGGCAACCCAGAAGACGCATATCGTATTTTGCCTCATTATGGAAAGGAATTAGAGCGGTGTAATCCAGGAACATATGTGGTGATTGAAAGATGTTGTGATATTCCTGAAATTGAAAATGAGGAAGCCGGATACGATCTTTTGGATCTTTGGCCCGGTCGCAAGAGCATTCTGAAGATCACTTAGGCCGCTGCTCACAGTTGATGGAACATTCCTGAAAGGAAAGTACCCCGGAGTGTTATTGGTTGCAACAACAGTCGACGGGAACCAACAATTAATGTGCGTTGCATTTACAGTTGTTGACAAAGAGACTATAAATTCGTGGTACGTATGCTAAGAAGATTGTATGAGTAGTCGTGTATTCGAGCAACACGACTACTCATACAGTCGTATTGTTTCGTATACGACTGTGTACCCCCTATCTCTTCTTGAATCTGCTTTCACTCTGATTGCTGCCTTGCAGGAAGTGGTTTCTCAGCCTACTCAAAGCCACCCTCTTTACGGACCCCCCGGCGTCTCTGGTTACAATTGTCTCAGATAGACAGAAGGGACTTCTGAGAGCGGTTGCTGATGTATTTCCTGAGGCTCACCATGGGTTTTGCCTAAGGCATATGGCCGCCAATATGCTTAATCAATGGAAGGATAAATACTTGAAAGACCTTCTATTCCGAGCTGCAAAAAGCTTCCGGAGAACAGAATTTGATGAAATCATGCACAAGATGAAGGACCACAATGAGGAGGCATGAAAATATGTTCAGAAGATCAATAAAAAAAATTGGGCTAACGTGGAATATCCGGGTAAAAGATATGGCATGCTCACATCAAGCATATCAGAAAGTGCAAATAATATGCTATTGAAGGCTAGATTTTGGCCAATAACTCGGTTGATCGAGCAAACTCGTGCGACCACGACCTCCCATTTCGAGAGACACCGCATGGAAGCAGAACGGCTAACGACACCATTAACCAAGTATGGACACAATCATATCAACGAAATGAGGAATAAGAGTGCTGGAACAGTCATAGTGCAACCGCTATCATTATGGCAGTTTGAAGTCACATCTTTATACCATGTGGTAAGAATTCATTCCGCAATGGTTTCTGATAATTCAATTCCGGAATAGTCGTATCGTGCGATAGACGACTAATTATATAGTCGTGTTGTCGCCTACACGACTAATGATATAGTCGTGTTAGCCATGACACGACTAGTGATATAGTCGTCTTAGCGACGACACGACTATTAAAATAAGAAAACTATTTCACAACAAGACTATTCATGTTGTTGTCATATTTTTTCCTCAGGATGTTGTTGACCTAACGAAGAGAACCTGCACATGTGGGTTCTTCCAGAGCATGGGACTTCCTTGCAAGCACGCCATTGCATGTATCGATGAGAGGAGTTTCGACCCGGTGGAATATTGTGAAAAGTGGTACCATGCATGTCTGTACCGCACAACGTATGAAGAAGTAGTTTTCCCTACTTCAGACAGGAGTCAGTGGGGGGATTACAGGGTTTTATTCAAATGCGAACCGCCCATGCTCGATGCTCCAAAGAGGGGTAGGAGACAGACAAAGAGAATCGAGTCACAGCCTGACCCGCCAGAGAGGTTGAGGGTGAGATGTGGCAACTGTCGACAAGTTGGTCACAACCGTAAAAGGTGTACTAACCCAACGGTTGCGAAAGAAGCAAGGAAGCGCAGATATCGAAGACTCCCGCAACAAGGCAACCTGGGATCGGATGATTCAGCGCCGAGACGACCCTCTGGCTTACCTAAGGCCCCACCCTTCTTCACTTAGGTCGATCACAAATTCATGTATAACAAATATTACTCTACCGCAAAGTATGCATGTAGTCGAATATTTCTTTGAATGCAAGTGTCGTGTTGCATAAGTGTCGTGTTGTATAAGCGCCCTCCCGTCGTATAAAATAATTGTCGACTACAATATTATACGACTAATAATACAGTCGTATATGATACAACACGACTATATAGATAGTCGTATATGATACAACACGACTATATCAGATGTCGTGTTTCATAAGAGTCGACACTAAGCGGCTTTCCAATACACTGTAGTCATGAAAAAAATGAATTTGAATTTATTCAAAGCATACTGTATGTACATGGAAGAATATTCAGAAAACTACAAAAAAGTGTCGACTGTAATAGTATACATGTAAAAAAAAGCTCAAAATAGAATATTAGTCTTAATCCGACATCCTCAAAAACCCCGCAATTGTGACAACCTGATTTTGGTTTTTGATTGAATTGTCGTCAAACTCGCTGTTGATAACCCCGCGAATCATAGTTGCAGCAATTATTGGGCGCCACTTTCGTGTAATTGTTGACTGATCAAACTCAGGTGGGTTGACATTGGACGCCAGGTGCGCCACGTACATCATGATGAAGATGCCATAGTCTTTTGAGTTCTGTTGGCAGGGCGCTTTCGCGATCTGAGTCATCTTCCAGTCGATGCAACGGATGAGTCCCAGTGTGTGTGCCATGACAAGGTTCATAAAGTTCGTGAATTTCTCAGTTGCGACCCTGTGATGTGGATACAACTGGGGTTTGCCGGATAGGGGGTTGTAGAAACGCCATACACCAACTGGGAAGTGTACATAGACGAGGCAGAAATGGGAACCAGTGCGGATTGGGAAAAAGGCGTAGAACATGTTCCTGTTCAATCCCTTGAGCATCCTCCCAAGTTTTTTTATCAATTTTGTATTATTGCCCCCTTCTATGTATTCCTTCAAAATCGCAATAGAATAAGAAAATCACGAACTGGAAACGTGAAATTCGCGCTCGTGATGCAGGAAAAACTTACGTTGTCGAATATTTCTTTGAATGCGTGACATCCAAAAAAATTGAACGGATACTTCAGCCGTTCTCTGTCATTACGCTCCCGTAATAGACCAAAAAATTCATCTATAACCTGTACAAACCAACAACATATTCAGAAATTGGCAATATTCAAACACTAATGGACTTTAGGAATACTCGTGTCGTCGACATAGACAACTATGCGTAAAGTCGAGTACTTTATATACGATTTTTTGAATAGTCGATTATGTTATATACGACTTTAGGAATAGGCGAGTATTTTATATACGACTTAAGGAATAGTCGAGTATGTATACTTACATTGGTGTTAATTTCTGTTGTTTGCAGAAGGGATACGTAGTCATCATCACATAGCGTTGGGATAGGATAAGCCTTCCTTGGATTGGCTATCCATCCTGATATTTCCACTCTATCCCGCTCTAACAACACCCCCATGTCGAAGCATAACTCCAAATTACCATAGTTTTCTGGTAGATCAACTTTATGCTTAGCCTGTTTGCAGGACATCAACGTCAACAGCCTGGGATGACGTTAAGCCAGTTGCCTCCTTCACCTCCTCCGTTGCCTCATCCTCCTCCTTCTTCTCCTCCTCCTCCTTTGCCAATGAATCCTCGTCCTTCTTCTCTGCCTCCTCCTTTGCCCATTCATCATCCTTGGCCGTTTGGATATCCGACTGCTGTAGGGAAGAGATCACCTCATCGATGATAGAGGTTGTTCGTCGGTCGGATAAGGTATCTGCAGAGTTGGCGTTCGGATCTTCTGCCAAATTCTTCCTCGCCTTCTCCTCCGCCATTCTCTGTATATGGTCATCTTCCCTAAGCCTCTGCAATTCCCTCACAGAGACAGTCCTCATTCTCCTCCTTACCACTACACCAGGGGGGAATCTGTCCCGGCCGTACGTCATCCGGGACTCCTCTTCTGCACGCTCCATGTGTTCGTCAAATTCTGGTTGGAGCTTCTTCAAAAACAACTTCGCGGCGGCTCTCTTTGTAGCCCGTTGACTCTTATCTTCCACATCCGCCTGCTTTATGGGAGCTATAATGACATTTTCAATATTCGTGTTAGTAGTAGCAAGAAATATAACATAGTCGTGTAGAATTCAACACAAAAGAAGGAATAGTCGTGTACAATGCATCACAAAAAATTAGCTAGTCGGGTTGAATGCAAGACGAAAAATTATCTAGTCGTGTTGAATGCAAGACGAAAAATTAGTTAGTCGGGTTGAATGCAAGACGAAAAATTATCTAGTCGTGTTGAATGCAAGACGAAAAATTAGTTAGTCGGGTTGAATGCAAGACGAAAAATTATCTAGTCGTGTTGAATGCAAGACGAAAAATTAGCTACTCGTGTTGAATGCAAGACGAAAAATTAGCTAGTCGGGTTGCATGCAACACGAAAAATTAAATAATCGTGTTACAACTTACCTTTACCCCAGTTCAATGAATCACTGGCTGACTTGTGCGCCAGCTCCTTTCTGCGCATGGCCATCGGAGTTTGCTTCACGTCATCCTTGTCATCGGACCGCTTCCTTGCCTCCTCGTTGTGATGGACCGATGACTTCGTTATCCTCTCTTTCTTCTGTGATTCCTTCGTCTCCTTCTTCAGCTCTTCACTCTTCTCCTCATGTGGATGCTCAAAGTTGTGACCCTCTAACAGCGTTGACGCTGTGGCGGCAGATGCCTTGATACAGTGAAGAACCTCTAGCAGAGGTCCGACGGGCCTTCCCATCTCCTCATACGATGACAGAGCGATCTCAATTAGTAACTGTATGCCCTGAAGCGAACCCTCCAATCGCCCCAGGGCAGTAGACTGAGCAGCCGTCCTCGAGGAAGAGCGGGTAGGTTGTTTAGGATTCCTCTTTATTTTCGACCTCTCCGTCTTATGTTGTCGCGGATGAGGGGCCACTGGGGGAGGCGAAGGAATGAGAGATGCCTCTTTGACCATGGGGACGATGACATCGACGACGTCTTCCCATACGTCGAGATTATCGAATAGACCCTTCCAGTAGTCGGTCATACGGTGCTTCTTCTGTGCACCCATCTTCACCCTCTGTAATTAGGGCCCCACTTCCTAGCCACCTTTTCGCCCTGGGACTGGTAGGGCCAAACGCAGAATGGAAGATTGTCGTGTGCTCAAAAAACTAAATCTGCATAGTAATCAGATGAAGACATTAGTAATAGTCGACTATAATAGTACACGACTAGAAATTTAGTCATGTCGTATGCAACACAACTACATAATTAGACGTGTTGTCTAGTAGACGACTATATATCAAGTCGTATTGTATAATAGACGACTATAAATAAAGTCGTGTTGCATAATAAACGACATTAATAAAAGACGTGTTGCATAATACACGATACTTAGAGCCTTTCGAAGACTGTAAAAACATACAAATACTACATACCTGAAGGACATATGAGGCGCCATTTAGGTATCCACCTCCTAGCCCTTTACTTCTCCCACCCACTAGTCTGCTGGTGTGGGTTATACCAGAAACCAACATCGTATGAATAGCCTCAGCCCAATTGTATGAGCTCATTCTTGGGAGGCCTTCAATATAAGGGTAGAAAGAGGGATGCACCACTCTCGTGCTATGTGGAAACAACACCGTGGAGATGAGGAGGCAGATGATCATCCTCGCCATGTCCTCCTCTGGCATCTTCATTTCGCCCTCGCTAAGCTTCTCAATGATTTCTTCAATATGTGGAATATCCGGTTTCCTTATGGTGAAGTACTTTATGAAGAATTCACATTCCGTTCGCTGTGGCACAAAGGGAAGGACCTCAACTCTTTCGCCCTTAATGGGCAATCCAGTGATAAGAGCAACTTCTTGCTCTGTGAAATGTACCGTTCTCCCCTTGATATTGAAGACCTTCGCCTCCTCATCCCAATACCTAACCAAATGGTCGATGAGGTTCCGAGAAACAACTACATCCTCACCTTCAAAGATGACAGGGAACCCAGCTTCTCTGATCAGTTGGCAACATCTTTGGTGATGCCGTAAGAGGGCCGCACACTTTTTCATCGCCCCCGGTTGACAAAATTTCTTAACCGCCAGTCGCGGATTGCATGTTTTCTTGCCTGATCGGTCCATCGGAGCCTTCCTCTTCCTGCCCCTCTGTCTTCGGTCCCGAGGTGCAACGAAGAATTCCTGATCTTCCTCCTCTTCCGATGGTATTTCCTCCATATACTCATCTTCTTTTGTATCCATCTGCAATGAGATAGGTAGAGTGGTCAGTAGAACAGTCGTGTTGGAAACACACGCTATCATAATAGTCGTATTGCATCGTACACGACTAACGCTCAAGTCGTGTTGTACATAATACGACTTTATGCTTCATCTTAAAAATTAGAAATCTTAAATTCTGAGCTTCTGGAACTAAAATAAGTAAGGATTTTTCTAACTTACCGCGGTTTAGTGGTGTTTATGTGTGTATTTCCTCGTACGCGCCTTTCTAACGCTTCCTCGCCGCAAACCGAACCTCAATCATACACTCTGCCGGTTGCTCGAAGGCGCGGGGAGCCGCAGGGGAAACTCAACTTCTTTATCCCCGAAATCCCAGGAGTTTGACGAGACAAATCGCCGCCCAAACCGCACTCTCCGTCAGTCGTGTCGTCGAAATCCAACAGGGAGCGCCGGAGAAATCGAGTAGGGGGGACGTTAAATCGGATCTTCAAAAACCTTGGTGCAGCTAAAAATCGTCGGAGGACTCGCCGGCGGCGTCGCGTCTGGAAATCGCCGGAGAAATTGCCGGAAACCTTCTTTTTTTTCGTGTCGTATCCAACACGCCCAGTAATAACACGAAAAATATAAAAGAGGGGCATTTTTGGTACTCCAAGGCTAGATTCCAGGGGATATGAGATAAAACGGGAAAAACTAGGTGATATGGAAAAACCAAACCTGGCGCCAGGTAATATGTAAAAAGCCCTCTTCCACACAATATCGTCTCTCCACCGGTAAGCCTCTGCATTCAACAGAGAAATTCCTCGCTATATGATCACTGGGGGGAAGCTTGTGTGAAATGGGACGCAATTGAGGGCGGGTAAAATATGAAGTATTGGGCAGGAGGGCAAAATGGGAAGTCCAAGTCCTGAAACCAGGTTATATAGCATGAGCCCAGAAAAACCAAGCAATATGGCATCCCGAGCTCATTGGCTAGGTAATATGGAAAAATCTCGCTAAATGCCTATACACGAATGCACGTCTGATCCTTCTACTTTTTAACAAAACTCTATTACCAAAATGGAAAAAAGTATGCGCTTTGCGTGGCTAAACATCCCACATGACATGCTAGCGTACAAAAATATTGGCCCTTTCCGTCGATCTCACGCCATTAACGGAATAAACGACTTTGGACGTATCCCTAATTAAGGAATTTTGGTCCCCTAATTGAATGTGATGTACTCCTATAATACTATGGTATGCTGTTATTTTATATATATACTAATACTACTACTAAAGAATGAAATCTGGTATGAGGCCATTGTTAAAAACGCCTTTTCCACAAGGGGGTGATGCATATGGACGTTCACTGGCGTAGGAATGAAGACCCACATTGGATTGAGCAAAAACCAGAGCTTAACAGTGCCATTGAATCTGGACATGTGACAATTTTATACTTCATGTACCATGGTCTAATTCTAGTTCACTTTGAAAGACTAAATTGGACTATTAATATAAGGACGGGAAGGATAAGATATCTTGCATTTTTGTGATCTATGAATGAATAAGTGAAGACCATTTTGTAAATTTGCTTACAGGTATACTCTCCCGTTATCAAGTTACATGTTTGAGGAACTAATTAGGCTTTTGGCCCTATTCCTTCTAGTTAAGATTTCAGAGGGATTTGCACATTTCCTGGTCAACTTTGCAAATTTTTTACATCGACTATTTTTTTCATTTGAATTATCGATCTAGTCAAATTTACAAACTATGAATCCGATTTAATATACTGTAAAAATTTGAGTTTGACATGCCAATCTGCAAATTAGTCTAAGATCTTTGGGGTTGAGGCAAATTCCTAGGATCAAGTCGCCACATCTACCCCAAAGCGCATAGCGCAAGTTGTAGTAGCCTCCAGTTGCATAGAGGAGTTCCTTGGTTCGAATTTGGACTCGGGCATATTTGAAAGGGGAATTTATATAATAAATTATCAAAAAAAAATTATGAAAATGACACACTGTAGTAAATATTTGTAAAATAGGGTATTTGACAAGCCACGCAGGTGCCCGCGTGGCGCGGGCGCTTGTGTGGTTTTTTTTTTAAAACCAAACCAAACCGACGCCTTTTACTGCCTTATCATTTTCCATCTCATTTTAAATAGGCAGTCACTTCAATGATACATATCTCTCTCATTTCTAACCCATTTTAATTAATTTTTTTTCATTCTTCCTTATTTTTAGTGCTCTTTCTAGTCATCATGATATCATAAAAAAGTTGAGCCATCACATACCATTTATCGTAGTTTTTGTAGTATTTTTTTCGATAAATAGCATGCAATGGATCAACATCTTTGCAATATCATTATGACCAGAAAGACCACTAAAAATAAAGAAGAATGAAAAAAAATAGGCAAAAATGGATGAAGAATGAGAGAGATATGCATCATTGAATTTTGCCACGCGGGCGCCTGCGTGGCTTGTCAGATACCCTATTTTATAAATATTTGCTACAGTATATCATTTTTATAATTTTTTTTGATGATTTATAATGTTATTTTCTCTATTTGAAAATAGATATTTGCCAGTACGGGCATATAGCTGGGGAGTAAGTGTGTATGGGTCTAGCTAAGGAGTGAGTGTGTGCCCTATGGTGCGGTTGTAGCCACACAAAAAAAAGCAAAAAAAAAAAGTCGCTGCATCTCCAATATGGTGATCGCCAATTTGTATAGGCAGTGCCTACTTTATTTTGTAGGAAAAAAAGTTTGGGGAATTAGTTACAACTAAAGCTGACAAGATTATAACAACTTTTACTAAAACTTGTCAAATTGTGCGTGTGAAATGCACTTGTTAACAGGTTAATACGATTTGTTGTTATTATTTATTACTATCGGTGGGGATTTTAAGCTATTTGGAAGACTAACAAAAGATATTTTAGGGAATTCACGTGAAATTATCGTTCCACCCTTTTTGCTTTTAATAGTGGTTTTTGTAGGAAAAAAGTTCGAAGAATTAGTTACAACTATGGAATGCCGGCTCGCCGATATATCAGTGATATCTCGCCGATATATCGGTATCGGACCCCACCTGATACACCGATACCATTTAATATCGTTTTTTCACGTTTTTTTTTTCAAATATTGCCGATATATCGGTTTCAGAAAAAAATTATTTTTAAAAAAGGAAAAAATAAACTTTCTTGTTTGTTTTCTATTCTAATATGCATATTTTGAAACCTATGCTTTGTCTAAATTAGTTTAACTCATTTTAGAAGTGAGATTGTGAAAATATATGGTAAAAACTAATTTTCGACTACCAATATTTTTTTACACAATATCTCCAATTTATCTCCGATATTTCATCTCTTTGGCCGACCGATATCCTATCCGATACAACATTTGTAAC
Organism: Houttuynia cordata; assembly: GCA_039654745.1. NCBI lineage: Eukaryota > Viridiplantae > Streptophyta > Magnoliopsida > Piperales > Saururaceae > Houttuynia > Houttuynia cordata. The sequence goes on from CM077503.1 coordinate 1,937,319, forward strand.
CATAAAATTAGCAAGATTACTAAAAATATAATATAAAGTGTCTGTCCTAAATATAGAACTATTCACGTAGTTGACACAGAAATTTAGGCTTTCATTTGTAGGCGCTGATTTACAGGGGTCATGTTGCGTAGGGTCCAGCAGCCCTTTTAAGGTGTCTTATCCAACTCATAATCGACCATGTGAAAAATCATTTTCAGGATGAGAAACATTAAGAGGCAGTAGGCGGTGAGTGGGTGGAAGTTGTTAAAGTTTCAGCTTCCAATATTGACCAGTACACCACAGTTCTCAAATGGTACCAAAGGCCATTTACTTGCACAAATTAGTGGTTGAACTCCTCAAAAAAAATGTGACTGTGATGGGTCACAGTACCTCATGAATCAACTACAATCACTAGTTGCTCATATTCATCATAATTGTTCTGATTTTAAACAATGCTAAATTAAGTTACAATTATACCATTGCCCTCAATTATGGAAAAATAAATTGCTATTTGTTGGCCTCATAAGATTCACATGAGCATGGGGCTAAAATATATTGATAGAGATTTTGCAAATATGTTGTGCTACTTGTGTACCATTTTAACATGTAGGCCATTTTTATCTAGGCTTGTGAAATCTCAGCCGTAAATTTTCTACGAATTTATAAATTGTGATTAGGGGACCAAACCTATCCAAATGACCCAAAATCTAGGTGACCTTGATCACCCTAATTAGTAGCCAATCCAAAAGCTATTATTTCCTTTCTCTAAAAATGGTAAATCTAGTTTTTAATTTTTTAATTAGCTTAAATGAATCATAATTATTCCAACTTGATAATGTTGTGACAAATGAGTCTTTTGACACAATAATTAGGCAGAAGCAATTAATAAAAAGGAAAAAGCTCATTGGAGGGACTGTTGTTCTTCTAGCTGATTGCTTCTCAGCTTCAAAATCTGTTGTGTTCCGGTCGTCTATAACCAATTTGTAGCAAAAACAAAGAACTCAGAAGTCCTTTTTTGATTGTCAAAGTCACCCCAGAATCGTCAAAGTAAAAAAGAGAAGCAGAAGAACCAAGTCCAAACGGCTACATTGATTGACTCATGAGATCATTGGTTGTCCTCTGGCTGGGCGGCTTTTCTGCATATCTCTTGGTGGGGAAGTTGGGTGGAAGTTAGGAGGGTGGTGGTGTCAGGTGTCTGCTTCTGCTTTGGCCTAGCTCCCTCCAATCAAACTCCTCCCTTTACAAGTCTCTCCATTGTCTTCCAAACCAAAGTCTTCTCCTTCTCCTGCTTCTTCTTCCTCCCCTCTCATTTCTTGTGTCCTTCTGAGGGGGAAGGGAGGTGCAAAGAGAGAGGGTGAGGGCTGGTAGGTGAAGGATTTTGAGTGATTTGGATGAACTTGTCACCATTTCATCTTGTTTCTCCTGATCTTTCACCTTCCATTCTGTTCTTTACCTTTTGTTTTATTTTTTGTTTACTTCATAAAGCTTGGTCTTTTCATCAAAAGTATTTTATCTGAAGAGGTTTGGCTGTCAGTTGAACTGGCTGCCTAATCTACCTTCTTTTACAACAACCCATATTAGTTTTTCATATCTTATAATCCTCTTAAATCAGCATTTCCAGAGATTCTACCATATGGGCTTTTGATCTTTCTGTGTGTCAGACTCATCCATAAGCTGAAATCTTGAAATCTCTCCCCACTTCCATTGATCCTCAAAGAAAAGAAGGAACGAGGCCCCCCTCAATCTCCTGGCCTGCCCACTGACATCTGTCTCATTGTCTGCTGTGTGGATGCTATTGCCAATTGTCATACCAACCTTTTGTGGGATGACCCATGACAGAGTGAGAGCCATTGATGCTGCACTTGTTTAATCACCACCAATAATCGAAGTCTGCTTTTGATAAGCTCAGACGGGGACCTGTGTACACCAGGTCCCACCTCGTCTTCTTCTCTCCAATATATTCCCCACTTCTTGGTTTCTTCCTGGATCAAAATTCCATTTTTAATCATCATTCCTTTCATGCAATTGGGTGACTGATAGTAAAGCTTGCCCTTTTTCACTCCTTTATATGCCAAACAAAACCAGCTATAGAATCTCCCTTATCTGATGCTTTTCTTCCTCATATCCTGCCTCTCCTTCTTCCTCCTCTCCAAGTCTCTCTCCCTCCCTCCCCTCCCTTCATGGGCCAATGAGATGAGACTGCTGTCTTTGGCCTTCTGCCAAGAGCTTGCCTCTTTGCTGCTCCTTTGGCTCAAGAACGCCAGCCTTATCAGCTTCAGCTTTTTGGGTTTGCTTAGGACTCTGCCCACCATGTCTCTGAAGAAGAAGAGCTGTGCAAAGGTGGAGAATGTGGAGTCAGTGGATGAGATGTCTGTACTGGATTTGCCAGAGCTGGCTCTGGAGAGTATACTTGGCAGGCTTCCTCCAGCTGGATTGTGCAGCATGGCAGGTGTTTGCAGCTCACTGAGGGATAGGTGCAGGAGCAATTACCTGTGGGCGAGGCACATGAAGGAGAAATGGGGGAGAGTGATTGGGCAGGCTGCTTACAGGGAGTGGCAGTGGTTTGTGGCTTCAAGGAAGGATTGTTGTGGTGGTGGTCCTGATGGGGGCAGGCCCAAGTGGGGCTGGCTTGGGACTCTGTCTTGTATGTGGCCCTTGTCTTGGATCCGATCTAAGATTGGTGGTGAGGAGAAGAAGATGAGCTCTTCTTTGCCTGCTGACTCCATCATGTCCTGGTACTTGTCCCTTGAAAGTGGCAAGTTCTGGTTTCCTGCTCAGGTTTACAACCGTGAGGTATGCTGCCATCTCAAGGAAATTCTGTCATGTTGATTTCCTATTTATGTATGTTGTAGCTAGTGCGTTGTTCAATCATATGCTTATATGTTAAACTTCTAATGAATCTGGTTTTAGGATGTAATGTTTTTTCGTCAAAGAGATCTATTACTGGAACTATTGAATTTTCAAAGTTTTCTTAAAATACTTCTGTTTTTTTTTGTTTAATTTGAATGGATCGTGAATTGTTTGGGGTTTCAGGGTTTGAAAGACTTGTCTTGTGTTTTAACTACAGTGAAGCATTGTTTTGGCTTGTCTATATTGAGAGGATTTTGTATACTTGAGTATTGATACTATTGACTTTGTGTAATTGACTTTTTTGTGAATACTCTTTTTGCAGCATGGGCATGTGGGATTTATGCTTTCCTGCTATGATGCTGAGCTTAGCTATGATTCTCGAACGGATACCTTTCATGCAAGGTACAGAACTATTGGTTTTAGTTTTGGTTAATGAAAAGAGGATGTGTTGAATTTTCTGAAACATTTTTATGAAAAGTAGTGTATCTTTCTGTTCAATTTTTTTGTGTTGTTGGTGTGGGTAATCTTTATTTGGTTTCGGAACGTCTAAATTCTGATTTCCTCTCTGTTTCTTTTATAGGTATCCACCCCATGGACGGCGAACAATTGTAATAGAGGAAGGGGTCCAATGGGACAGACTTAGAGCACCCCCTATTGATAACCCTGCTCATGATCTTCATGTTTCAGATTGCTTGAATGATTTACGGCCTGGAGATCATATTGAGATTCAATGGAGAAGAAACAAAGAATTCCCATATGGTGTGTACTTGGAGTTTTTTCAACAGTCAGATAGACTTGATTTATTTTTAGAAATTTTAAGTCTAAATTTCCATGTGTTGTTCCAGGTTGGTGGTATGGGGTTGTGGGTCACTTGGAATCATGTGTTGGAAATCATCACCATTGTCGCTGTCACAGCAGTGGTAAGTTCATCATGTGGTAGTTAAATTGTGTTGTGTTTTAACATTTTATGTTGTGATGTTCCAAGCATTCAGTGCGTAGATTTAGCTAGCTCAGATCATTAATAGGCTGATGTCACCCATCATATAGTTAGAAACACAGATTTAGGGATTTGGCAAGCCTTCTCTGATTGATATCGTAGCATATCCACAGATGTTTCTGCAATTCCTCAACTTCTAATTTGTTCAGAAAGAAAGTGTCTTAAATTTTTTATTCTGAATGAGGATGGTGATCTTCAATTTCTTATTCACTTTTCTATTGAACAATAAAGCAATGCATCTTTATATTTAGCAGTCAGAATGCAGTGCAGAGACTACACATGTCGTCTTGCTGTTTAACCTTTGCTTCCCATTTTACTTTGGGGGTGTGGTTGAAGAATCCTAATCAATTTCAAATAAGATTTTCGATTCCTTGTTGAAAGTCATTTCAGTTCTTCCATTCAGTATGTTACAATATCTGAAGACACTTTCATGAATCTTGACAGATGAGGTGATCCTTGAGTTCAATCAATATACCCCTGGCTCAAGGTGGGGGCGAACAGTGGTTAATAGGAAGGATCATAGAGAAGAAGGAAATGAAGCAGATGGATTTTATGGTGGAATTAGAAAACTGTATGACAAAGATGAGGTTGCAATGTGGAAGAGGCTCTGGCCAAAGGATGTATTGGAGTGATAAGACCATCCCCAGTGCATTCAAATCCTTCCTGGCTCTTGTGCTGAATGTTCATTCTTGGGTGGGCACCATCCTCCAGATGCTACCCCATGTCTCTAAGCTTTTCCCATCGAACTGTGCATGATACATTACAAAATTAATTTAGAAGATGAGCATTGTTCTCAATTAGTATGAGTTCATATGGTTGCCGTGTAACATTTCTTTAGAGCTGAGAGAGGATATGAACATGGGTCTAAATCAGGCAAACATACATTCAGCTTTTTTAGCTAAAATTCAAATCTGATGTAACATATTCACATGACGAATACATTTAAAACATAAGCAAATTCGAGTTTGCTTTAAAATCTTATTGAAACTCTTTTTGGTAGTTCAAAATTTTAAAGGTGCATCATGAAATATGAATTACTTATGGGTCTGTCAGTTACTCCTTAACATTTTTAGCCATAATGATGGTACATGTTACTACCTGCTTCTTTTCAAGTATGAGTTGCCTGAATATTTCTGCTCCTGACAAAAGCACAATGGAGAGTTCACACGAATTGTGTATTCAGTTGCCAAGAATAATTCATGTAATGCAATGTTTGCTTTTCAACCTTTTTTTTCATTTTGTGTTTCAGTGAACATAATAAATTTTCTTCATCATCTTCTGTTTTTTCTTATTGTATTTTAGCATGATAGAGTTTGACAGCCTAAGTCACAGAAATGGAGACATTCACTGCTTTCCTTTCATGTTTGTTGAACATTCTAAAATGTTAAGTTCAATCAATGTGTTAAGTGTAACATCTCAACCATATTTGAAGAAGTCCTTGTAGAAGAGTTGATATAGATTTTCAGACGAAAGATCCCATTCAAAAAAAAATTTAACGATTTTGATTTTTTTTAAAAGACGGCATCATTCTAAATGATGCCTTTTAAATAAAAAAATTAATATTTTTTTTAAAAAGGAAGACGTCTTTCCGAACGACGCCTTTGAAAGACATCTCTTCAAGTGACACTTTTCAGTTTAGAGTGAAAAAAATATAAACCCGCGTGTTCAGAGCTTAGATGATTGGATCAGGAATTAAAGTTTCTTCTGTCTTGAGCAAAAAATATTTTTTATTACATATTATTTGGTAAATTCTCCCTTTACAGCTATTTGCATACATGCTTCTCAGCCAAATTGAATTCATAATTTTATGTTGTCTTGGACTGAGGCTAGGAATCGTACTAAGCCCATTTGGGATATGATTCGATTTTCGATCCATTCCTACCCAAAAAAGAGCTTCACTAACCACTAGACTAAGGCAAGCCTTTATAGTTCACCTTAATACAAGTCGTGGACCAATTCAATTAAGTAAAAAAATGCAAGCTGTGAATCGACGGTGTACACACATCAACAGAAAAAAATACGTTTTTACTAGATTACATAGTCGATGTGTGTGCAAAACACATCTGTGTCGCCGATTCTAAATAGTTGAAAAAATACGCTACTTGATTATGATTATGACATAGTCGATGTATGCACGCCATCGGTCATGACTAGAATGAGTTACTCCTTCTGTCCAAAATCAATTAAAAGTTATTACTCCCTCCGTCCAAAGAATTGAGACCACATTTGAAAATGAGTTGAATAGATTGGCATGTAAGGGCCCACAGTATTTTAGGCCTGATTACGGATCCATTTTACCTGTAGATCACATCTAGCCATTTATTTTTAGATATGTAAACAGTCCAATGCAGTCGATTATATTTGGACGAAGGGAATAGCATGTAGGGCCCATAACATTGCAAGCTTCTACTTACGACCTGCAAATGCACAAGCACTTTCATGAGGATCTATTAGCCTGTGGGGCAAATCCAGCACCTATTGCTAAATCCTTAATTTTTCAAATGCAGTCAGGCTTTTTTGGACGGAGGGATGCATATTCTTCGTAGAATACTCGGGTGAGTCCTGAACCGGATAAAAGTCTGGACCAAACCGGGCTCAACGGGAAGAAAAGCTCGAACCAAACCATTTTCCGTGTTCACCCAAAAGCGTCTCTGAAGAAGCAGCAGCAGAAGCGAAGTCGTCTTCTTTGTCGCCCGTCGCCGGAGTGCTGGTCGTGTCTGCCGCCGGGAACAACCATGAACGGAGGACCCTCCGGTTTTCGTAAGCTTTCGATACCTCAAAAATATCCCAATTTTTTCCATTTTTTCGGACGTTATTTGGTCTGAATTCGGGCATTCTGTTTGAAATCTGGATTTCTGGTTGATCCCTTGTGGGTGATTTTGGGCAGACAATGCGCCGGTGACGAGAACGTTTGTCATTGCCTCGGCGATTCTGAGCGTCCTCGCCGGAATTCAGAGCCGCGCCTCCTCTCTTGGCTTGTCCTATCAGGTAGGCATTGGCTTCTCTTCACTTCCTCCGATGCCTTTGCCTTTTTTTCGAAGGATAAATAGCTAGGGCTACGGTTTGGGGTATGTGAGCAGCGTGGACTGATTGTGCTTCTTCATATGAGGGAGCTCACATATTTGTATAGAAAGTTTGGACTTTGTTCGGTGTTTGAATTCGAAATTAGTACATGGAAATGGGATAGTGTTTGCAGAGTAATGCAGAAGCACGTTTCTGGGTTTGTTGTTACTCCTTTCATCTGTTGCTTGGCCATATGGTTTGTCCATTTAGGCTTATTGTAAATGGAGAATTGGGTACCTACAGTAGGAAAACTTGGGCACAAACTCAGGTCTCATATAAATTTGTGTAGAGACATACTGATTGATAGTTTGACCTCGGCTTGATTTTAATTTTGTAGCTGTAAATGAAAAAACATTTCGTATGGGTTTTATAAATGTCAATAGCTTTTAATAAGTGAATCCTTAGGGATTTAAAAGATGATATACTATGTTGATCTTCTATAATATTGGGCAACAAAGAAAAGCATACAGATAAGGTGAATGGGAAGACTATTAAGGATTGTATTTGAAATGATCAGTAGGGAGAAGATAGGAGTCACTTTAAGTAGTAATAATTTTAAAGAAATCCGATTGTGATGATTCGACTATGGTTAAAGGAGACTTGAAAAGGTGCCTATGGGGTGATGCGATGAATGCTTTAGATTCTTAATAGAGGTCTTTTGAAGAAAAATAGGATGACCAAAGATGACATCTTAGGAACTATTGAGAAAACTCATTTTGATATATCACTTGGATTTGGGAATAGTTTATGATAGGCTGAATGATGGATTAAGATCCTTTTACAAATGGGGTATGACGATGAAGAAGAAGAAAGTCTTGTACAAATAAAATCTTTCCTATATGGAAATCTTTTTGTACTGTCTTTATTGTACCATGCAGAAGCCTAGGGATTCAATACCTTTTATGTTTAATGTTTTATTACGAAAGTGATAAAATGATATGCCTACAGGCAAGTCTTTTTGAGCCAGGCCTTACAGATCTGACGGCTCTGGGCTGTATTTTCTCCTGCTTTGATGTCACTGCATCTGGGAAGCATATCAAAACAGGGGTTTGAGGTATTTAACCCCCTTAGCCGGACAATGGTCGGCTAGCCATGACGGCCGGCACTCTTTGGTTTGATTGCCGTGCTCTGCCACTGGCATCTTCCCAATGGCAGCATCAAGATCAGAAAAACTTCTCTGGGCATAAATTTATCATTTGAATATCGAATTAAGCTACACAAACGTCAATATTTCTGTGGGCTGACAGGCTTATGGAAAATCATTGATTTGTAGGCATGCATATTCAATACACTTTTAGGACTATGATGACTGACAGCTAGTAGAAACAGCCTGTAGGCTCATCAGTTTTCTTAAATATATACATTCAATGCTGTATCCGGTCAATATTATATCAGAGAATATTCGTAACATGTACACATAATATTATAGATATAACAAAAGGATTAGAGGATTGTTATAAATACTCCTCTCCATCCCATATTTAGTGTCCTATTTGGTTTTTCAGAATGAGCTTATTCAGAAAAACCAAATAGGACACTTAGTTTGAAATGCAGGGAGTAAAAATTGGAGCCAACATGATTTTGCATCTTGGCATATAACCAAGAGTTGGAACACGCGATTCTTGGTTTTTGCCTTGGTACTCTTGACGAGATTTTCTTGAGATATCAATCTAGTCGAGATCAATTTTATGCCAAACAAATTTTTCCTTACCTGATCTTGACGGGATCTCTCTCTCCCCATCAGTGTTTTAGGATTGTTTTATTTTACCGTTGGTGTTCTTTTAGTCGGTAAAAAAGACACATTTTCAAAGTACATTTGAAAGTAATTTTATTCTGATGGGTGACTCTCATCCAAGTCAAGCTGCTCACTAAGCTTTCTCGACTTATGCATTGATTGACACAATATTTTATCACGTGGGCATACATAAAAGGAGCTCAACAGAAAATAAAATAAATGCATAAATACATTTTTGTGCATAAAAACATAGACACGATTGTGGTCAGAAAAAGAAGTGTTTATAGTGTTTGCAAATCATAGAAGGCATAGCAGAAGCAGTGACTCTGGCCTGGAACTGCTAGAGTCAATTGATCACAAGTCAAGTGGGTGGTCCTTTTTGTCGATTCCATCCGCCTTCATTCTTTTTTTTTGTGTGTGTGTGTGACTATACATGTGATAAGCGTCCTACGAAAGGGAAGCTGTGAACTTAAAAGGGCCATAGGGAAGGAAAGAGGGTTTAAGAACGTAGATAGGCCTCATGGAGTCTGCACCCCAAGGGGTTCCGCCAGAGTGAGAGATAAGTTTCTGGAGTCCACACTGGGGATGTCTCCTTCAGCAGATACTGAAGTTGGAAAAATTCAAAAGCATTGATTGATTTTTCACTGAAGCCTTAGGCCATTATATAGGACTAGGTTATATTAGGTGTCTACCCGCCATAGCCGCTCTAATCCATTGACATTCTCAGGTTTCATCCATTTCTGTAGCAGTCTGTTAAGTGTAGGTATTCTACACTGATAGTTGTTGGCTGCATCTGTCCAGCAGTTTTCTGGCCAAAATGGGTCATTAGCAGAGAAGTCCTGGCCTTTCCACCCCCTCTTTTGTAAATGCAAAACTTTTACCCCTAAAGTGGAGGGAGGGAAGGAGGAAGGGAGGGAGGTCGATAGAAGAACAACTGGAATTTAGATTACCACCTCCAGATATTGTTGTCTGAAATCCAAAAAATTATATTTCTTTCTTGTAACCTGGTGGTTTTGGATTTAAAGTCATGCCTAACTCATGCTTTAAATCTTTAAAATTGTATTCTTATGCTGCCTACGTCTATGTTCCTGTGAATTGAAATTGCTCAAAATGCTTCTCCTTTTTGGTGGCAGGATATTTTTAGAAAGCTGCAGCCATGGAGGTTCATTGCATCTGCGTTAGCCTTCTCATCTACACCAGAAATGATGTTCGGCCTCTACCTACTATATTACTTCAGGGTATTTGAGAGACAAATAGGCTCCAATAAGTACTCGGTAACACTTTGTCCTCTATTCCCAAAATTCTTAGATGAGCGAATATAAAGAATTCACTGTTTGATGTGCTTAACACCATCTGTTTGGTGCAGCCATCTAGTTAAGCATGATTTTTATTCATTGGTTGATCATGTATGATACTTGCACATGTTTGAGTTGAAGCAGTTTTGTTTCTATGATAATATTATAGTATAATTATGCTCTGGAAACAATTTGATGTATTGATTACTCATTGATATGATTGACTGATCTAGCTGTATTTTGGTTCTAATTTGGATTTTGATCTCTATCTGATATTTTTGTCATTCAGGTTTTTATATTATTCTCGATGGTAACTACGACATTGCTGGAAGTTTTTGCTTTGGCACAACTTAGAGGTAATTCATAATCATATTCAAGTAGCGCCTTTTTCCAACTATTTGGGGTCGGCGACATGGATCTTACTCCTCCATTCAGGCCTGTTTTGGGCTACCACTTTTGTAAGAGATAGTAAAGTCAAATTCTTGTTTATTAACTCCATCCAAGTTCTCTTTGGTCTCCCTCTCCCTCTTTTAGTATCATTTCCATGCATCACTTCTAATCTTCTCACAAGGGCATCTACTGGTCTTCTTTGTATATTCCATACCAACGCAACCGACATTCCTTCAGCTTCTCCCCTAAAGGAGCTACCCCTAAACTGGGCATCTACTGGTCTTCTTTGTATATTCCATACCAACGCAACCGACATTCCTTCAGCTTCTCCCCTAAAGGAGCTACCCCTAAACTCTCACGAATATATTCATTTCTAATCCTATCTCTCCTAATTATCCCACTCATCCACCTTAATATTTTCATTTCGGCTACATTCAACTTATCTATATGACTACTCTTTGGTGCCCAGCACTCCGCTCGATAGAGTATTACAGGCTTAATGGCTGTCCTATAGAATTTGCTTTTAAGTCTTTTTGGAGCACGCCTATCACACAACACTCCCGAGGCTACCCTCCACTTTACCCACCCCGCATTTATCCTATGCACCACATTACTATCAATATCCCCTTCTTTATGGATAATGGATCCTAAGTAACAAAATTGATCACACCTTGGCACTTCTTGCCCATCTATTTCATCTAAGGCTTTATCTATAATTCTACCTTCCTTAAAATTAAATTCCATATACTTTGTCTTACTTATTTTAAAACCTTTTGATTCTAGAGCATCCCTCCCAATTCCAGTTTCACATTCAAACCTATTTGACTCTCATCAATTAAAACTACATCTGTAAAAAGCATACACCAAAGTACATTATCTTGCTAATGACTAGTAAACTCATCCATAACTAAAGCGAAAAGATAAGAACTTAAGGATGACCCTTGATGTAGACCTACTGTAACCGAAAACTCCTTAGTTTCCCCCCAATAGTTTGCACACTAGTCACAACCCCCTCATACATAACTTATGCTTTAGAAAATTGATTAGTTGCCACCACAAATGTGTGGAATATCAATTTAACAAATATTTCTTTGTATTATTTTTGGTCTTTGGGTAAGAAGGTAGTGGGCCATATAAAGATAATTTGTGATCGTTATTGTCTCTCATTCATTACATTTTCTGAGAAGTATTTGAGTTTGAGTTTTGAATTAAGTGGATATTGTTGTCCTCCCGGTGAAATAATTTCCCTTCCCTATAAACGTGGTGCATGTAATTGTGTTTATCGGTGAATGTTTCATGGTAATAACTCAGAACTCTAATAAATCAATGACTGTGGAGCCAATCAAACGACCAGACCTCAGTTGACCTATAAAATACAATTGTCAACCAGGAGCTTGGTAAATGATAGCTTCAATTCTGAAATTGAAGTTGTAATGGTTTAGATAGTACAAATTTTGAGTAATTCATCTTGCAACTTCAGAGAAAACATAACCCGCATAAAGCAGTCGACTGTCTAGATGAGAAGATTTTGAAGAAAGTAATAGTAGGAAGAAGAAGCAATAAGAGATGAGAGAGGAAAGGTTTTTATTTTGTATTCTACTCAGCTCTACAAAACTACATCACTTTGGATTTCGAAAATTTTTGGTTAAATAGGAAAGCAATACTTAATCAAATTTCCATAACATGCATGATTAGTCCACTTAGTGAGTGTAGAATTCCAAATTTAAACTAAGGGCTTCTTGTAAATTTTTAGAACCTCGTTGAAGATTTTGAATTTTTGCAAACAGTATTTGGAAATTACAAAAATACTGAGAGTTTTTTCTCAAAACACCAAAATACATCAAAGACCTTTTGTATGTTCACCATTATATATACTACCATCAAGTGGCACCTTTTCAAACAATTTGCTCAAAGACCTTCTGTACGTATATATATATATATATATATATATAGAGAGAGAGAGAGAGAGAGAGAGAGAGAGAGAGACCGGTCTCATATAAGGGGTATGAGACCAGGGGTTTCGGCGACGCTACTCCTTGACATAGGAGGCAGATATGGTTATCCAGAGCTCCGTTGGATCTCAATCCAACGACTATGACTTAAAAACTGAGCTCATATAAGTAGTATGAGACCAGTCATTTAAACTTTTCCCATATAAATAAAATATATATCACTATCAAGTGGCGCCTTTTCCAAACAATTTGGGCATAATTGCTGGAACATATCCTACATCGGTAGGTTTTAGATGGTATACATTGCTTATATTTGCTTACCATTTTTTATTTAGGATCCTTCTTCCTAAGTGTACCATAACTGCCTTAAGTTTGGTTTAATGTAATTGTGGTGAGAGGTTTAGTTGGCTTAAAGTAGGATTGAGATTGCTTTATGCATGAAGAATCTTAAGATGACTTTGTTTGTACCTAAACCGTATATGTTATACATGCGGTTCCAGGGTATTCTTGTACTGTAGCGTGCATTATATCTTTTAGTGGTTGGTTGTTGGATTTTAATGCTATATGAGGAGATTATTATTAGATAGTGATATGTTGTGGCTGACTAATTGCAAGTAGACACAAAGGATAATGTCTTATGAGTTCCAATAAGTGGTAGAAGGTATTGTGAGGATTGACAGTGGGATGCACTTTTGTAGCTAAAATTGTAAGCACTAAAGATGGTTGTATGACAAAAATTAGGATTTAGTGAATGTATGTAGCATTATGAACTGGATTTAATGGTCAATCTGAATCTTATAATGTATTCATTAGATATCTTTATGTTTCTTTTTCGCAGACTCCTCAAATAGGGTTGCATCAGGACCCTATGGGCTCATATTTGCTTCCTTTGTGCCCTTTTTCTTTGATATCCCTGTTTCTACACGGTTCCATATATTCAGTTTTCACCTCTCTGACAAATCCTTTATTTACCTAGCTGGACTTCAGGTAAAAAGATTTTCTGATAAGCTTCTTGCTGGCATTATTACAGAATCTGTCATATGGTGTGTTGATGTCATCTAATTTGAGCTTTCTGTCTGGTGCAGCTTCTGCTGTCATCCTGGAAGAGATCTCTTCTTCCTGGGGTATGTGGTATCATTGCTGGCTTTCTGTATCGTTTGAATGTGTTCTACATTCGCCAGCTAAAGGTATATTGCCATGGGTTGTTTTAAATTTTTTCTGGTCTGAATGGAGTATTGCCATGTAAGGCAGTTTGGTTTGTTGTGCCTATGTTACCATTTGATGAAACTTTTCTTATAATATAGCATCCTATTTAATGTGGTCATGTCTGAGGTATTGATGTTCTTTCAGTTACCAGAATTTATAGCGTCTTTCTTCTCAAGGCTGTCATGGCCATCATCTGGAGGTTCTTCATCTACCACTCCTAACAGAAATTTTGTGGGGAACTCACGTACTTATGCAGGACGCCAACTAGAGGCAAGTATTTTTTGTGTGAATATAAGTCTTTTTTTTAGTCATAAGCACTCTGGCAGTTCATTTTCTTGAATCACATATGATTGAGGATGGAAAACTATTTACAGTGTTTGGTTGAGCAAGAATACCATAAATAGCATCAAATAGGAGTTATAGTCGGCATTTTTTGAGGGAGGCTGTAGTAGATGGAAGTTTGATTTGCATTATGTTGCCATAGTGCAAGATGGTGGTTGGCTAACGAAATTCACCTGCTAAACGTTAATATTTGGAACATGAGGCAAAAGCACCTTTAACGGCCTATCTTATTTATCTTTCTGGATTTTGTCTCTAGAATTACCTGCTCCACATATATATGACAACTGACAACTGCAATTGCTAGAATTTTTTGTATTGTTCTTTTATCAAGATCACTTGATTCAAATATAGTGAAAAAAAGATCACTTGATTTAATGATTAGTGAAACGTCAGTTTGTCATTTTGATTATGATAATACTTGTTTTATACCGTGAGAAATTTTGAGAAAGACCTAAAAGTATTTTGCTTTTTGGCTTTTTAAATGTTCTGGTGCAATTATCTTGTGTAGAGGTAGGGTTGTCTTCTCTTCAGCATATGATAGTAAAATTCCCTGGGTATGTTCTGACATCGTTTTGCTGTCCTGTATAAGTCATGTTATTTTGACATGAGCTGCTAACTACCTTCCTTTCTACAATCCCAGTTAGTTACAGATTCTCAATTTGATTCAGGTTCCACGCAATTATCCTTCTGCTCCCCTTGTATCTGAGCCACCAGAGGACTCCATCTCTATGCTAGTTTCAATGGGTTTTGATAGAAATTCAGCGAGACAAGCGCTTGTGCAGGCTAGAAATGACGTTAATGCAGCTACAAACATACTTCTTGAAACACAGTCTCATTAGTTTGACGGAATCGTAATTTTGTTTCAAAGGCTGATGGGATCGTCTGGAGTACTAAATGCAGCACCAACCTTTAAGAAACGAATGTCATTCCATCAGTACACCCTGCTATGCTGCAAATCTATGTGGAGGAGTTCTCACCACTATAGCTTTCATGATCCTTCTTGTAGACAATTTATTAGGGCGTCACATACAATTGAACCGTTGATATGTTCTCAGCATGTATACAAAGCAGAAGCAGTGTGGGTCCCTGGTCACCATGTATGGCTTGACCATTGATGAAGCTTGGACCAGGCTGGCCATTTGATAACATAGTTTTTCCACCTTTTTTAAATGGGTAATACTTTTTTTTGCTAGTACGAATGGTGATACTTTCTGACCACTGCCTGTGCAAGATTTTTAGGATGAGTTACACCGTTGTAGTAAATGTCTAGTGTTTTCTTTAACCAGCAAAAGCAGGCGGCAGTTCTCAACATTGTAGTTTGGCATTGTTCCAATGAAAGTCTTGTGTCTATTTGGTAGTTATGTAGGTGAATTCCAGTGAGTGAAAGTTTTCACAATTATGTATGTATTCAGATGGTTCAAATTACTAAACATAAAGAGTATGTGTTGAGGGCATCTGGCGGGGCTTGCTTCGGATCTCGGTCTGACTGCATGGGCAGGCGGGTTTAATCATCTGTGTGCCTCCTGTATTTGTGTTTCCCGTCAGATCTTGATCTGATGATTCACAAAGCACCTGATACACAGCCCTCAGTATGAGCTGGGTGCATGTTAGAGCTTTTTCATCATAAAATCATACTCACATTTGTGTAGTCCACGTCTATACTTCATTCGCATACTACCTAGTCCATCTTATTACTATATTCAGAACAATAAACGACGTTCATGTAAAGTTCTTCAACAGTTTGAAAAATATGTAGTTCGATGCTTGGTTCTGGTAGTAAATAATTACATGGGAAAAGTTTAAATGAGATTGTTTTCATATATATAGCTTGTATGAGCCTGAGTAATCTTGAGCTGTCAGATTAAGATATCACAGATGGAGATGATCTGACTTATGCAAGCTACATGAGAATGATCTTATGTAAACCGGTCTCATATAGTATTTCCAGAGTCTATAAAGATAATGTTAGTGTTTTTTGTAGGGTACTTGCATCCATGACCATAGTACATAGTACTCTCAGCATGCTCCATAAAGGCTAACATTGTAGGTGTGTACCATGATGTTACATGTCATGGAGCCTGGTTTAACATGATACACGAATACAATGTTAAGCATCTATGAACCATGCTAGGATCCCCGTATATCATAATCATGGAATCTAGTTGTGGAGACATTTAGAAAACATTTTTATTCTTCGTAAGACTTGTGCATCTGTAAGTTTGTAATGTCGGATCAATGGTTAAAGTGATTTTTATGAATCTAGTGTAATTAAATGAGATTAAATGCAACACTATTAGCGCTACTCTAATTCACCTTTGGTAAACCAACTTAAATAGTAAAATCGCAAGCAATTAAAAGAAAGTAAAGATAAACAATTTTTTATGTGGAAAACCCCAATGGGGTAAAAGCATGCACCTACTTTGGTCGATTAACTAAATAAAAAATAACACTTGTATAATTTATATACATATTAAAGCTGACGAGCTGCTCCAAACATTGAATGTTGTTTAATACTAAAACAAAGGAAAAATCGCAAACCCCAACTTCTTGGGGAAATGTGCTAGTTGATTATGATTATTATGATATAAAAACAAAGGAAAAATGTTGTCATAGAAACAAAATGGTTTCTGTATTATACTGTGAAATGGTCGATATATGAGTTGGCATATTCCAGAAATATAATTCTCCATATACGGCCTACATAAACCCCCAGAATTTCCAAGCTCTGAGATGACCCGAAGAAGCCTGTTGACTGTAAGCTTCTTGGCATTTGAAACAGAAAATGCATGATCTAATTCTTTCCTTGGCATTTGGAGTTGAAAGGCGGGAGTTATCCAACTTCCACAGCTGCATTTAATCCCTGACCAGTTAAAATAACCAAGCCGAGCTTCACAATGAGCACAAGACAGCTTCCCCTCCAATGCACCTTCTTCAACTGTTTGCAAGGAAAGAAGTAAATAAGAAAAGAATTAGCTTTTTCAAGATAAGAATAGGCTAAAATAACATTCTTTTGTCCTTTCACCAGGGAAACTTTTCCTATAATTTGCAGACATTTAAATATGTTATAAGGTGACCGTAATTATAAAATGCTATTCACTCAATGCTTGGAAATTTGAGCATCACAAAGGAAATGCCTCACAAGGCAACATCCCTCCCCTTCGTCACCTCAGACCCTGGGGAAAAGAAAGGAAAAAAAATGGAGCAGATGTTTTGTGAACCAAATGATTTTTTATTACCTACCAAAGTAACCTATTTAAGATGGAGCCTAAACGGTATGAGTTCCTCACTACCTGTTCTTTAGCATATTGATTCCAGAAAAGATAAAAACCTCGTCCACAGAGTTGTTTACATAAGGCAAGCATGGCCTTTACATTCAAGAAAAGGAAAAATGGGATCTGACTAGTCTACCATTAATTCTGAAAAATAATGCGTTTTAAAATAGATGTTAGACTGCATCTACATTGATGACATCCCCTTTAAAGCTTGACAATTATGGATACACAGCACGCTGTGCTTTAAAAAAACTAGTGGACAAGACCTTTCTTTTGTGCGCAACAGTACAAATAAACTCTCCAAAACTGCAATTCCCAAGTTTCCATGGGACACACTTTATTAGGAAAATTTATGTGCTAGACGGTTTACATTACATTATCCATCTCCACTGCCCTTTCATATCCATTTGCATTCCCCAAATCGGTAACAACACAATACACATTCAGGATGCAATCATTCTCCTTGTGGCCTCATCTATGCCTACCTACTACAGCTTTAACTCTAAGCATATATAATGCCCTCTGCTTAAGGATAGCAGAGTTCCTAAAATCAATTGCCTTAGTTGGGAAAACAAGAATATTTTCCCAACAGAATCTTCGATTTGCTTGGCTGGTGTCTTAAACATTCACCTTAGAAAGACGAGATTAATTTGAGAAAAAAAACTTTGAACACTTATTCACATTGATCCACGTATTAATCATGCCAACACATCCGTAAGTATAAGACAACTTTATAATCACTGTTTCCAGGGAAGTTAAAAAGAATTGTCATTGCATTTATTATCCATATTCCATTCTTGAAGTCGATAAGTTTAGCATTTTTTAAAAAACTTTAAGAGCAATTTGGAGATTTTGAAAGTAATCAAGTGGTGAAAATACAAGGGCGGGGGGGAATCACTCCCAACACAGGCCCAAGGGCTGACCTAGGGGAATCGGGAGGCTATCAACAAATCACTTTTCCTTCATGCAGTAGATGCTGATATGATTCCCAAAGTAAAAGTCAAAACTGGGGAAATAGATGGAGTTCTCTCTATATCCAAAAGAAGATGCATTAGCAATGGAAATACATGAACTACTAGATAGAAACAGGGTGTCGCTGCCCAAGCTCTTAAGTCCGACCATAGTGGAATAGAGACATGCTCATGTTCAAATCTGAAGACCAGGAAATAAAATTTTTCATGCTTAATTATCCCCCACATGTGTGTAAAAACTGCAACCAACAACAATTCTCCTTTTGACGATTTGGTTAGAAGCATATTAGAAAGGAAGTAACCAGACAACATCTTTCTTGGACTGGGGAAAGGGTGTAGCGGCTTATCGATGATGAAGGAGAGGTCTAAACCACCTCCTCCTCCACTTTCAGCACAGGAAACAAGTCTGCCTTTGCTGGTTACTGCGAGGAATTTCTCTTCATAGTACATAATGTCAAAGAAGTAGCAATTTTGGGGGGAGGGTGCCTCTCTCCATGTTGCGTCCCCTGGTCGAGCAAAAATCAGTATATAGTTATCCAAAAACTTGTGAATGGCCATGACTCTGGAATCTTCAACTCATCGTCGACTACTATGAGACAGAGCAGCTCTATGTACAAAGAAGTCGCCAATTAGTGGCAGCAGGGGCATCTGGATTCGCTCTTGAAGGAGAGGGTTGACAAGATCCATCCTCTGCTTGTGAACCTCAACTATCCAGCCGAAAAATTGCTAGGCGAGCTCTGCATAGCATATACTTGGCCAAAATTTTGTCACTTCAGTCTTTCCACCGACATGGCAAACTATGAACACTTGGGAGTGTATCATACTTGATGGATATGCTCATCATATCACCCACAAGATCCTGACATCCAGTACCTAATTAAGGAAATACCTTGCTACATATGATTAATCTAGAACTCCCTCAAAATGAACTGGCATGCTCAAAATTAGTTCATTTTGAAAATCAATTCCATATATTAAAAGGAAAATGATATTTGTACATCACTTTTCCTACACACTGCCATACACAGCTGATGTGTATGGCAGTGAATGGTTTAGGGTTTAGGGTCTGTCCATATTAAAAAGGACCGAAGGGAGTAGTATATACTGCAGTGTTTGAAATGTAGCTCAATCAAAATTGCCCAATAAATCTAGTACTTGCTCCTTATTTTCACATCAGATGTGGCAGGGGGCATTATGAATTACTTAAAAATAAAGTATATGCAAGAGCATGCCAGCTGATTATATTGTGATTATATGATACAACGTGGTTGAGCACGTACTATCCAAGATACCCAAAAGATACAAAAGAAAAAATGTCCGATGTATATCAGAAATTTTAATAGCAAGTGCCCGATTTTGATAGCAAAATTTACAAAACTAGTGAGACCATAAGAAAGAAGAATCATATTCTGCGGTTCAATACCCACTGATATTCGTCATCCCTCCGATCAGGACGGGGGAGGGAAATCTGGTAATCATCCACAATGCGCCTCTCCTCCATGCTGAAGATGCTGATACAATTATCAAAACGAACAGAGGGAAAATAAATGCAGTTCTCTTTATATGCCAAGGAAGATGCAGCAGCCCTGGAAATAGACATCTTCCTAGATAGGAAAAGGGCATCCTCACCCAAGCTTTTTACCTCCAACCATGATGGGCTAGCATCGTTTTTGTGCTCAAGCTTGAAGACCTGAAACCAATATTTTTCAGCTGCACTTATCACCTTCTTTGAATAGACTTTATACTTCACAACTAACAACAGCTCCTCTTTTGACGATTCAGCTAATAGTGTTTGAGAATGATCGAAACTACGGCACCGCTTTCTTGGGTGATGAGAAGGGAGAGGCGGCATATCAATGATGAAGGATAGGTCTAAGCCATCTCTGTCTTCAGTTTCAGTACATGTAGCAAGTCTCCCGTCAGCAGTAACAACGTGGAATTGCTCTTTATGGTACATAATATCTGAGAAGCAGCAATCTTGTTGGCGGTAAGCCATCCTCCAGGTTGCTTCTCCTACTCGAGTGGAAAGCATTAGGTAATTAGATTTTGGCTTACAAATGGCCATGACTATGAAATCTTCACCTCCACGTTCACTAGGGGAGAGCGCGATTTTGGCAATGCGAATTCTGTTTTTGCGTGGAAGTGAGGGCAGCTTGATTTTCCTTTGGAGGAGTGGATTAACAAGATTCACATTTTGGCACCGAGCCTCGACTAGCCAACCGCCAACAGAGCCACCGAACCTCCTAATACTCTTGCTCCTCCTATCTGGAGGCATAGAGACCACTTGCAAATCCCGGGTGAAAGGGCAGTAGAAGCGATAGGCATTGTGAAGGACAAGCGGAAAGGCAACATAAGCAGAGGAGGACAACGAATGAAGTCTCCCTCAAGAACTGCCCTTCTCCATCCCTGGCACACGGTGCTGAAACAAATCACATCTGATAAAGTGGCCAGTCGCTTAGCCATAACCGCCAAGAGCTCACCCGGTAGCTGGCTCCAATCTACACATTTTTTCTTAGAAGATTCTTGCTTCTTCTGTGTGTTTTCAATCTCGTAGCCTCGACGGCGAGTCACAGGATTCATATCTTTAGTTTACTTCCCAACTTGTAATCCAAGACAGAGCACGCTGGGCAATTTATTTCCTGGTATGGAGCAACTTAGAATATTAGCTCTTATTAGTCCTGTACCCATGTTTAATTGCCAACATACCAAGTGTTAAAAAAATTATGAATTGTTGGTGCATTTTTTTCTTGCAAGAAGCAACTTGGACTGGCATCAAACTGAAGAAGTACAGAAGACGAACCAGACTAGAAGGCAAACACGGCAGTGGTTGCCGCAGTGATAGTTGTCATCGGCAATTGGATTTAATTGATGGTTGCCATCGTCTTATTTTTACCGCTTGATGAGCCCTTAGACACCTATGTACATAATTCAGCAGAGGAAATTGTATCTTTTGAAGTCCATAGTAGTATTATATAACAGAACAAGCAAACCATTAAAAATGGAAGGGAAAGAGAACTAAACTAGTTCTTGAAAAAACATACTATGCAAAAAGAAGTGAATCAGCATAGAACCCGTATTTTTAATAATGGTTAGTAGCAAACATATGCAAAACTATCAGCAAAAAAATGAAGAAATTTGGCAATCATTTGAATCATACATATGCAAGAAATGGCTAGAATTTTAAAATATAGAGATACTGAAGGATCAGATCTCTTACCTTATCTTAGACAAGGAAAATTGGGGAAAACACATATGTTGATGAAGGAAATTCACTGATATGGAGCATCCATGGAACCTGATATTGGACTCGGAAGAGTCAACTGCTGGGAGCTCTGAGGAAGGAGAGTACAAGATTTAGGCGGGGAAAGACGGGCCTTGTCTCTAGTGGATACGGGTTGAGTGGGCAGCCGGGTATTGTTAGATCCGTCTTTAAGACGGATAATCGAGGAAGGTTGATCTATCCCACGCTCTTGCTCATTGTCAGACGCACCAGCGCCACATTCAGGCTTGGTGCCCAAAAAAAGGCTGGATTCTTAGATTCTTAAGAATCCACCTTCTTTTAAGAAATCTCCTCGGGAAGAGATTTTTCAAAAGAATTCACTTCTTATTTTTGTGGCAAAAGCTGTAATTTCAGCAAAAACGCGGTTTCGTACAAAATCGCATTTTTTTTTCACAAAAGCCCCTAGTTTTCTGCTAAAATTATAGCTTTTGCCACCAGAAGAAGTTGAAGTGAATTCTTTTAGGAAATCCCTTTCCCAAAAGAAGCTGGATCTAAGAATCCAGCTTTTTTTTTTGGGCAACCAAACAGAGCCTCAGTGTCCGGGCGTGCGGTGTGTGCCACAAGGGATTTGCGCTTACTTTACAGAGTGGTCAATCTTGAACACCAATGGCACGGCACACACGCTATAAACATGCGCTTCCTTCAAGGGAAATTTATTAAATAATACAAAAAAATACTGATCGGGATACGGTTCAAATTATTTCCCGATGGGGGTATCTGACCAGCCACGCAGGCACCAGCGTGGTTTTTTTTTTTTTAAACTGACCCGAAAGGCGTTCAACTGACGCCTTTCATGTTTAAATGAGAGACGACGCCTCTCCTTTACAAATTGAAAGGTGTTGGTTCAACCGATGCTTTTAGTTTAAATTGAAAGGTGTCGGTTCAACCAATGTCTTTCAGCACCTTAGCGTTTTCCCCCCCTCATCCTTCTTTAACTAGAGGCGTCGCTTAAACTGATGCCTTCTCTTACAACTTCACCAATGCGCTTATCGTAATGAGAAATACAAATTTTTTAACACCTCATAATACAACATAAGAGAAATACAAATGTTTTAATACCTGATAACACAACATAAGCAAATTAAAAATCTCACATAATCATTAAAGTTACACATAAATAAATTAATGCATCTATTATAAAGTTAAAATATAATATATAATACATAATACATATACAAGTGTTTAGTCAACTCTTTTTCCATATTCCTACCCCGTCCTCGTGCTCAAGCTGGAATCTGCTCAGGCTCGACATCAGGTATAGCATATGAAGACGAAGGTGCCTGACATAGAGCATGAAGTGCACGCTGTCGCCTAGCATATACTTTTGAAGAAAGAGGCCTCTCAACTTGATTGAGCGGGGCATCTGGAACAACTGATGCTGGGGTAAAAGCCATCATGTCGGCTGATGATTTCACAACTTCGGGCGAAGTTGATAAAGATTGACAAGCCTAAAAAAGATGATCAACCAGCGGTCTTGGAATCTATGTCATAATTGGCTAAAGCAATGGTAAACTCGCAAGAACATGTCCAGAGGTATCGTGTATTGTCTGACATGCCACTAGTAAGCTTTCGTAGGATCGGTCCGCCAAAGCTCCATGAGATTGGGCAAATGTCCGTCTCACACAAGTAAACTAGAAAGAAAAAAAATATTTTATCTACAAGCACACAACAATGGTGAATTAAATCAAATATGTCATAGATATTAACCAACACCCGCTCAGTGTCACCCCTCGGTTGATATAACATCTCTACTTCATGCACAGGTGGCAAGATAAGTCTTATAGTAATCCTCACATACCACCCCATGTATGCATTATCAGCATCTCGCTCCGTCATGGCAGGCTCCCCTTGAACGAGAGTCGTCATCCGGTTGTCCCATCTAGTAATATATGCCGCATGATGCGACCTCCAATCAAAACTCACTCGCCCGCGACGCGAAGATCGTTCAATAAACTCCACAATAGAAGTGGGGAAAACCTTCTCTAATCCAAATTGTAACATAACCCGATCCAGAACATGCATCTCGACGATATCAAAACATATAAGTGGTGTCCTAGATAGCCACACATGTGCTCCATCCCTACACACTCCATGTAATTGCGCTAAAACCTCATCATGATATGGCTGCCATGTTACCTACACAACATATGAAGTTAATACTTTACTTTTTGTGAATTGTGCATTCTTTATACCCATAACATGTGCAATATAAACAACCATTACCTGGCCGGATCGTTGATAGTCTAATTCAGATCTATAGACTAGCAGGACATTGTGAGGATTGACAGCTTTTTTCTTCTTAGCAGTCCACCTAACATAAAAAAGATAAAATAAATGATTTAAAATGCCAATAAAAGATCATCAAATGACTTAAATATATAAAACATACCAAACTCCTAACGGGAAAAACTATCTAGTGGAGTGCTCTGAATGTTTGGACATCCAACATGCAATCTCTCCCATGACCATAGCTGTTTGACATATACACACCCAACATGAATCAAATGTTATACTTGCGGTAAATAGAGTAGCGAAAGATTATTTATGGTTTACCTAGATGAGGGTGACGCACCCGACAATCCCTAATGTGCTGGGTTGGTAAGCTTTTCCCAATTCTCTGTACAGGTAGGCAAGGGTGGCACTGCCCCATGCATACTCTCCCGCGGTGTATAAATCCTCTAATAATATGAGATGCATGGGGTGCACATGGCTACTGCTGCTATTGGCAAATATAGTGCAACCAAGCATATAGAGTAAATATGCTTGTGCATGTTGCTCGATCTCTATCTCTGTGGCATCCTTCGGTAGGCGACTGAAGTGCTCTCTCAACCAAAAAAGACTGACCCCAGTTCGTCCTTTCAATACATCACGTGGAGGTACCCGTCCAAGAAGGTGCTCATATACTTCATTCCAGTCAATGCCCACAGTCGAGAAACTCACCACAATGCCATCAATGTGCAATCTAAGTAGTACAACAACATCCTGTAACATAATAGTTATCTCCCCCAAATGCAAGTGAAATGCTTGCATCCAGTTATGCGAGTCCTATCAATCCTGATATATTGTAAGTGTGTAAACTGTCCAAAACCTACCATCTCTATGTACGGCAACATGCGTGTGTCAACTGCCCAATGACGCATGTTATGCCAGTGTTCGGTGCATTCAATGCACCCAGGATCCTATATACATGAAAAGTAATTTACAATCAGAAAAATAGCTAACTATATGCAATATCCAAAAATAAAAAACTAATGGATGTTTACATACCTCTTCGTTCCATATGCCATCAGATCTGTGCGAGCTCTGCTCTGTGAGGACAGAGGGATCAAGTTGTCCTGTGTCCATAATATCTACAAAGAAACCAATAATTAATAATAAGTTCAAAGAAGGTAAAAAATAAGTTAATTTACATATAAAGATCAATGTATGGAAGTACCAATTAGCAGAAGGTGTGTTTTGGCATTGATGTCTGTTATGTCCAACTTGGTTACAATTGCCACAATGGTAGTGTGATCAACCATCTGTTATCATGCCCGCACTATCCATTGTGTGATAGGGTATATATGAGGAAAGTTTCTTTCTCTTAGTATATATTATTAGTGTGAAGACTCTCCCCAAACGAAAGGTGCACACACGCACACGCGCGTGTGGCGTGGGCGAATGGGTGCATTGTGGCGCTTTAGTGGTGCACTTAGCACTTTGCATTTCACATCTAGAGCCTTTGATTTTTTTATCAAACGGCAATTTATTTTTGAAGCTTATGAGCCATTCATTATGATCAAACAGTGAGATGGGTAATTGGATGGAAAATGGATCATTAAGTGGCCCGTTCATTTCCCAGTTTGAAAGGGTGTCCATTCATTTCCTTTGGTGAAAGGAGTTCATTGGATTCTGGTTTATATAAATGGCTGCCTTAAATGGAAAATAAGACAGCCATGACACAGTTATAGAATTCTCTCCTCCTCCTTCTGTGATTCTTCTTCCGCAAAGGCAACGATTTTTTTTCTCTGAGTTCGGGTTAGACTTGTTAGAGTGCACCGCTCGTCGACCGGTACGTTGTATCTCAGGGACAGATTGCTGGAGAAAGCCTGTACACGAAGAGGGTGGCAATATCTGTTTCAAAGTCAGGAGTGCCAAATCACTGTGCCTCGAACGATTTCGATCTGCAATTTCAGGTTCAATTGAAATATAATTCAACACAGACGAGTAAAGTACAATCCTAAATTTTTCAACAAATTTGTGTGCAGGTTGGTGTTGATGCTTGATACTGCTCCCGCCGTCCGAAAATAGTAGTTACATTTCCCTTTTTTTTGCGTCAAAAAAAGGTAGATACGGTTAGGCTCATTTCTAAGCCAAGGAGGGCTTAAAAAGTTCCATTCTCCACAGCTGTACATACCTTTTTCGGACGGAGGGAGTAGTGTCTAATATTTTTTCGAATCAATTGGTAGATTTGATAGCTGCCATTGGTTGGTTGCATATTGCAATTTTGGTATGTGCTCGTAGGTTGAAGCCTGAAGGTGGTCATGCGGTATTAGAATGTTTTCAATCTGTACAATAACTTATCAATGTCTGGAAATGGATTGTTAATGATATCAATTTATAGGGCATTCTATCTTTATCTTTTCCCTATTTTGTAAAGAGATTGTGCTCAATTAAGATGTTTATGATGCTCCTTTCTCATCGAACGAGACACTTCTTGTTTTTCCACATTTATGTTATGATCTTTAAGGCTGTGATTACAGTTTGAAGAGTCTTAAGAGTCTTAAGTGAAGAAGAATCCTATACAGTGTTTATGTTGGTAAGTGTCATGGTTTGCTTCAGATAATTGTGTTATGAATGATGGATGTGGCTGCACAAATATTGGATATTGCCCATCCATGTTGATAATCTGGAACTGGGGTTCTTCACCTTAATTACACTGAGTATATAAGAGACTGGGTTAGGAGAATTTTTAACGCAGCCAACCTAGAAGCTAAGATATCTGAAGGAATTCTAGATTAGAAAATGAAACTGCAAATCCATAGATCTTTAATTTTTGGTTTTCTTCCAAAGAATTTCCTCTTTTCCTCTCATATGAGATTCGTAAGCACGATATATGGGCATCAATTTGCAGGTATACTGTTTTTTTATAGATAATTAGGGAAGAATCAGAATTCTTAGACTGTTACATTGCAGTAGGCTGCTATCTATTTGATGTTTTCCTATATGTCATCCCTCTTTGTTGCATATATGTTGCGATAGATCAAATTTTGGATAGGGGATACAAGTTTTGTGGTTTTATTATTGTGTATGTCCATTGATGTATATGTATCCGAATTTGGCTTTGTATATCGTGTTTGTGAGAGCTTTTTATTTGTTTTTGTAACTGTTTGTAAGCTTCTTTGTGGAATTGTGTATTTTTTGTGAATGATTGGCATTATAAATTGAGTAATTTCCAAAGTATTGTGTTTAGGTAAGGACAATCGAAATTTTAGCTTGTCTCTTCTTTAGAACCAGTAGTTTCAGGGGAGTATTTCGAAGTGTTACATGGCTTTGATTTTCAGATTTGAAATGACCAGTTTCAACCCTTTCTGTTATAATCCTTTAAAAATTAAACGGGTGCACTTTCTAGACATATGTGGTGCTAATGAATAGTATTTTATCTCTACTTGTTTCTTGTCACTATTCTTTATCAATGTGGTAGAAGAATTAAGCTTTCAAGGTTTGCTAATTATTTTTTCTATTTGGGTTGGTCTAATAAGGTTTAGGCTTAGATTCATACTTTTAGCTAATTGAGTTGATCTAATGTCCTTTTAGGAGAATTTGCAGTGCTACTTTCTTGACACATTGTAGTGTAAGTAGATCATAATCATAATCATAATCAATTAGCGCCTTTTCCCAACTATTTGGGGTCAGCGACACGGATCCTACTCCTCCATTCCAACCTGTTTTGGGCTACCTCTTTTGTAAGAGATAATAAAGTCAAATCCTTTTTTATTAACTCCATCCAAGTTCTCTTAGGTCTCCCTCTCCCTCTTTTAGCATCGTTTACCTGTATCCCTTCTAATCTTCTCACAGGGGCATCTAAAGGTCTTCTTTGCATATGCCCATACCACCGCAACCTACATTCCCTCAGCTTCTCCCCTAAAGGCGCTACACCCAGGCTCTCACGAATATATTCATTTCTAATCCTATCTCTCCTAGTTATCCCACTCATCCACCTCAACATTCTCATTTCGGCTACATTCAACTTATCTATATGACTCCTCTTTGGTGCCCAGCACTCCGCTCCATAGAGTATTGCAGGCTTAATAGCTGTCCTATAGAACTTGCCTTTAAGTCTTTTTGGAACCCGCTTATCACACAACACTCCCGAGGCTGCCCTCCACTTTACCCACCCCGCATTTATCCTATGCACCACATCCCTATCAATATCCCCTTCTTTATGGAAAATAGATCCTAAGTAACGAAATTGATCACACCTTGGCACTTCTTGCCCATCTATTTCAACTAGGGCTCTATCTATAGTTCTACCTTCCTTAAAATTAAATTCCATGCACTCGGTCTTAGTCCTACTTATTTTAAAACCTTTTGATTCTAGAGCAACCCTCCACAATTCTAATTTCGCATTTAAACCTACTTTTCTCTCATCAATTAAAACTACATCATCTGCAAAAAGCATACACCAAGGTACATTATCTTGCAAATGACTAGTAAGCTCATCCATAACTAAAGCGAAAAGATACGGACTTAAGGCTGACCCTTGATGAAGACCTACCGTAACCGGAAACTCCTTAGTTTCCCCCCCAATAGTCCGCACACTAGTCACAACCCCTTCATACATATCCTTTATGATATCTATGTAACCTCTTATGACACCCTTCTTCTTCAAAACACTCCAAATAAGCTCTCTCGGCACTCTATCGTAGGCTTTTTCCAAATCTATGAAGGCCATATAAAGGTTTTGTTTTCTATCCCTGTACCTCTCAACTAATTGCCGTAGTAAAAATATAGCTTCCGGCACTAATTGTAGTGTAAGTAGATATATCTAAATTATCAATTGTCCCTGTATGTATTTCATAGGAGTAGCTTACACTTAAGATTGGTTGCAGGTTTTATTAGTTAGTAAAGTTTTTATTTATATTTAAAATACAAAGGGCTGATTAAGTACTCCCTCCATCCAATGAAGACTGCCTGCATTTGATAATGAGTTAATATTATTGGACTCTTAAGGCCCATACCAAATAAAACGGAGCAAAGTCAGCCATCTAATGATGCATCCATGTTTTTTCCAAATGCAGACAGCTTTTATTGGACGAAGGGAGTATGTCTTAATAGTTTAACAGATAATATATTTATTTATTTATTTATGATGTGCGATTACGATGGACACTAATATGTTTTGTGTTATGGGCGGAATCTGAAATGAAGACCGTGAAAAGGAAAAGAAAAGAATCAAGGCTACCTGGTAGCACAAAAAGGAAACCTCTCGTGAAGCCAGGCATCGTACTGAACTGTAAGCCTTCTATATTTTATGGTGCGTATTCTCCATTTAAACTGAGCAAATTTTGTTTACGTTTGATTTTATAGTTACTAAAAGAATGAAGAGTGGTGGTTCGTCTAATGATGTGACAAGGAAGTGCATCAACTTTCATATAGTTGTTGAAAAAACTATTGTAAAGGAAAGTTCACAGGTTTGTACGAGTGAACTTACCAATGAATCTGCATATCATTTTAGTGCATTGGGTGATTTTGCCCTACAGGGCATGCTACACCAGACACTGTGCCATTTTGTGGGTCCAGTTCAAAACTGGCACTTGCAGAGACCCCTCCACACCCTTTGCAGTTTAATTGTTTCCGGAAGACTAGTCCTATTTGGGACACATTTACCACAATGCAGCAATTTCAGATGATTCCACAGTATCCACATTTTAGGTCATTAGAGTACGACAGTGAGAACATTCGTGAAAAAATGGCTATATCGATGATGATTGACTACGTTGATCTGGTGGATAGTGTGTACAATCCTAAATCTGCCATTCCATTATGTAATATGGACAATCGTGAGGTTCTTCTGAAAAGGCTTGAACAAAATGGGTTTGAGGTCCAAGAAGTGAGGTCGCGTATGCAAGCCTTGATAGAGCAAAAAAATAACTGTGAGAGAGACTCCCTGAAGATGAAGCTTGGTGAAATTGAGAAGGTAAAGTCTCAGGCTGAACTAGAGTTTGATGCTATTGACAAGCAAATGAAGGAATTGGAGCAACAGAGGGCTATTACTAGTAAGAATATAGAAGAGTCCGAGTCTGAAGGCATTATGTTGCAGGAGAGACTGAAGATGCTCGAAGGCCGCACGATTAATGGAATGCTTACTACTGTCTGATCATAATTGTGTACGTTTTGACTGCAGGTTTCCACCACTTTTTTGGCTTCTTTTATGTCTAGAACTAGTTGGTACTTATGTACAGATGACTATGTTAGTTTTTGATGTAGATGATTATGTTAGTGCGTTGATGTATAGCTCTCTCTGTTAATGTTTTGGTGGAAACTTGTTTAATTGCATGTTTGATCACATAGATTGTCATAGGTCTTCAGTTGCTTATTTAAGGTTCTTTATTTACATGATTAATTAGTCGGGTTGGGTTGTTTTGCCTCCCTTTTTGAATTGCTTAGATAAGTTTGTTAGATAAGATGATTTTATTTGGTTAGGAATGATTGAACAGTCAGATTTTTTTTTTTATAACAAGGGGTGTCCGAGTCCATGGGATCCAACTAAAATGGGCAAGGACCTCTTAGAGCAACGTATCCCGCCGTCAATCCCCTAAGTGCATATAAGGCCCACCCATCATACATACAGGGTAAATTGAGATATAATCTTGGGTGAGTGACCAACAGCGTGGGGGGTGTTAACTTAAACCTCTATTTCAGGAAGCGTGCCCTGGCCATTGCATCATCAATACTCTGTTGGTTGATTAAACAGTCAGTTTTATTTTGATTACGGTTTTTTTTTAAATTCTCTCTTCTTATGGCTTGAATAATTTATACAACAGTTTTCATTTAATTGCATTTATCAACAATCTACACTCACAAAAATAGTGATCAAAGTAATTTGTTATATCAAGTGATCACCTATCACCGTCATCTACTACTATCAGCATTTTCAGCTTTCAAACACTTTCCAGGTCTGAAAGATGTTTTCTTTCAGCTTCCAAATGCACCTATATTCTTATCAAAAGTTGTATCTTGGGAGAGACATGACATGGACGGGAGAGACAAGCCTCGGTTTGGGAATGGATTACCGTCCATGAGAGATGAAGAGGAAATTGGGAGAGATGAGGAGGGATAAAGCCTCGGCTTGGGTTTAGAGCAGAAAACGGAAGAAGGCAGGAGGGAGAACATTGGTCCCGTTCGTGTATGGTTTAGGTTTTTGGTTTTTTTTGGGGATTGGCCAAACCAACAGCTCTATTTCAAATAAAAGCAGGAACCTTCTACCTAGAATCCATCTAGCAAATTTAGGCCGCCCTTCCTATAGATATCTAGCAAAACATGAACTTATGCATGTTGCGGAATGAACTGAACAAGATTTTCACATTGCCATCATTTTCCATGTAGAACTAAACATTGGGACATTTGGTCGAACACCAGGCAGGCTTCATCCACTTGCCTGTGCTCCGCATAACAAGTGAGCATAGATGTCCAAGATCACACGTACTTAACAACAAATGTGTTGAACAACACGAGCCTCTTCAGCCGCTCTCAGCATATCCGCTGATCATAAAGTTCCAGGATGGTACAGAATCTCATTAGACCATTTCACCGAATACCCTTCGGGTGCGTTAGGTAACGTGGATTTAAACCCCGTGATTTTAAGAATCACGTGATTTGTCTAAATCCTGCGTTTGACAACTCTTTTTAGGATATGATTTAATTCTTCCCCAAAATTTCACATAAGAATGACGTGATTCTGATTATAACGTGAAAGAGGGTCGCCTAAAATGAGAGACTCAACCCTGTCATTTGCCAAATCAGACGAGATTCTTTCAACAATGTGATTCCAAGAATCACACCTCTAAATCTAAATTAAGGTTGCCAAGCTCACCCTTCAGGAATTGTCAACGGCTTGGATTCTGTGGATAGCGACCCGAATCCAAATCCATAACAACGTGGGGATCCAAACGACAGATTGGATTTGGACCTAGACTAGAAATCCAAATCCGTCGAGTGCAAATCTGGGTTGCCAAACGCACCCTAAAACGAAATTTTCTAACAATCATAGGTTCAGATATTTGGAAGTATTTAGGTATTGTATGTGACGATGTTTGAAATTTGGAGACAATAATATATAGATGATTTGATTGTCTAATATTGGAAATTTTAGGATAACATATCGAAGGTTTCACGTGCCTGGTGATAAACCAAAGACTTCTACGTTATGTTTCAGCAGCCAAACTCGCTCACGTATGCACTCCACACACAACCACCACCACAAGCACTCAATTTCGCAAGGGCTTCTCCCAAGCTTTATTATACCAACTCATATAGGGATTACCATGGCACTTGCCTGTGATCTAGGGCTTACCCATGGCAGCCCATGCATTTTAATCAGCAGTCATTCGGCCCACATTGGGCTTACTCCTGGCGGCCCATGAGCCCATACAGAGGTCGTCATAGAACGTGGGGGATCGAAGCAGCGGAGTGAGATGGCGAACCAAGGCGCCAAGAAGCGAAGGGACATCAACCGCAAGCACATAGACAACCTCTTCCGCCTCATCATCTTCTGCAATGTTTGTCTTCCATCATTCTCTTTCTTTTTCGATACTTTCATCTAATCAATCGTACTATGTTGCTGCCCTTTTTGTGTTTGATTGTTTATTTTCTTGTCCACAAGCTGTGGGCAGTGATTTGTTCGTTGTTTCAGCCAATTGGGTACCTGAAAAGATGCGAATTTTCTGATATTTCTGGTTCAATTTGATATAGGGGCTGAATTTGCTGAATTTTTACTGTTGTTGATTCATGTGGCGAGTGTGATGTGTGATGTTTGGAAGATGATTGGGGCTAGGATCTTGAGATGATCTTGTTGCATCTTTATTTAGTTTATTGGGAGGATGATTTGCTGATAAAAATGGTGATTGAAAAGGAGATTACAACGTTGGGTTAAGGATGCTAGCTTCGTTGAAATTTTTCGTTAGTGGGAAGGATGATTAGTTGATAAAAAATCGTGATTGAGAAGGAAATTATAATGTTGGGTTAAGGATGGGAGCATCTTGGTGAATGGTTTCTTTAGTTTGTGGAAAATGGCAGCTGATTAGTTGAGGCAATTTAGATGATTTAGGCTCATCATCATCACACGCCTTAGTCCCAGCTATCTGGGATCGGCGTGAATTGTGTACGAAAATTGACTTTTATCAGAATCGAAATAAATGTACAAAAAACAAAGAAACATAGGGGTGAGGTTTTACGCCGGATGGCCTTCCTAAAGCAAACCTCTAATGAGGGGACAATCAGTTGAAGGTTCAACATCATATCTTTATCATATGCTTTCCAAATATATGGGTTGGCTTCATGAGATGATTCAACTAGACTGCTAATTTGAATTCAACTAATGATTTTTTTTTTTGTGGGGAGGGGGGGACTTTATGAGTCAATGCACTACCTAACAAATGTCATTGATGAATATTCAGAATTTGGTCTTGATCTTTTTCTGCAATACCAAGATATTGGGGAGATGATAAATGTCCAATTTTGTACTCTTTAAACAGATTGGTTTTAAAAAAGAAAGATTGGGTTGCATGGAGAATAGAACCTTTTCCTAGGAAAATGTGTAGATTATGTCAACGACTACTACTTAATATGGCATGATTACCCAATTATTTACAAGAGAAATTATTTCAAAACAAACAATATGGCATAGAGGCCTAACCTAGCAGTATGCATGTGCCCAAAAAAACACAAATATAAAGCTGAGAATAAGGAGTTTCCGATCATGACAGATAAGCAAGTTGGCGTTGTTTTCATCATGTTATAAGTTGGTAGGTAATTTCCTTCTTTATATCTAACAATATTTCTGGACTTTTGTTTTATAATATGAGTTCTAGCAAGTGGGAGGCACATTAACAAATGCTTTTCAAGCAAAACGGGGAATATTATTTTTGTGCGTTTCAATCAAGTAATTCATCAATAGCTAAAAAATGATTTGAGAACGTACATGCAGGTTGTCTACATCGTGGTGAGGTTGCTTATATTTTATTCTTCTGTTACTTGGAAACACTGGGTTGGCCTCCTCTTCACTTCTCTGGCTTATGCAATTCCATATCAACAACTAGCTAACATGGCAAGTCCTGCATATGATGATGGTGGTGAACTTATGGATGGAGGTCATGATTTAAGCTCAGGTGGAGTTTGTGGGTAAGCTTTACAATTTGTATTTAGGCGCAACATGTTTTATGTATATTAAGAAGGGCCCTTTCCTTTGTTACCTCAAGATATCATCGTTCATCTACATAATTGGAAAAGCTAAAAAGCATAAACGTGTTCTGCAAAATGGATCTTATGTATGTTGTCAAAATCTTGTAATTATATGAACACTCTAAAAGCTTGTCCTAACTTCTAAACATCCTTGAATCAGAGCCATAGTGGGCTGCAAACTAGAGTTTTTTTTTTGGTATTATTTTTCTTTTCTTATTATGATTCTTGTTCAGTTGTTTATTTCCAACTTAGGACAATTATGCAAAGCACTATAAAAAGGCCTGAATTCTTAGTGGAAATTAGCCATGACATTGTGAAAATTTCATTGTGTTCTTCTGATGACTGAAGCGTTCGGGGATGATGTTGAACTCCCTTGTTGGGGCGGATGGCAACAAACTCATGGTGATGATTCGTGAGCCTGCCTTCCGTATTCTCACTGGTGGTGTTTCCGGGACAAAAGTTTCCCCCTCCACTCTTCCTATTCCACTTTCCTTCCTCGTTTTCCCCTCGCTTTTATGTGCTGTACACTATCAATCCTTTATTGTTGTGAGCACTGAATGCTTTGAGCTTTTATCTTCTCTTGTTTATGTTATAAGATGAACACTGTTCTTTGTTAATGCATCTATAAAGCATATTGGCCCTTTTTTCCTAATCACGAGATAAACAGATCACAAATTAGGACAGCCATATCATTTATAAATTGTAAAAAGTAGCCAAGGCAGCCGAAATTGTATTTTTTGTAGCCAATTACACGTGTCAAGAATCAGTAAGTAAGAATTGCTGTATTAGTCAAGTAGATTGCATTGATTTACAGAGATGATGAACTTTATAACTACTTCCATGTAGAGTCTTTTAGTGGTGATGATAATTTCTTCCATGTATAACATTGTAGCTAGAAAAATTGTTCATTCTTTCAAGTCTCTTCCAGAAAATAAAAGGGATTCTCTAACTGAGGGGGATCTGGATTTCTTTTTTCGCTATTAAGAGTTTAAGAAGACATGAATGCTTTTACAGCTCATTTTTTTTTGTTTTCTTCTTTTGAGATCTGTGGTGGGGTTTGCATGCTTGTCAAGTATATTAACCTTTGGGTAACCGTATCTGTCTGAAGTATGATGATGATAGGTGCATGATCGCATTCATTTTATGGCCTGAAGAAAAATGATCACACGTTTTGTCCTAGATTAGTTAAATATGTGACAAGGCAATCATTTTGCTAGTAATATAGAATAGTTACATTTGATGTGCCTTCAAATAAATAATTTATTTTGCAGGTACCTGCATGATGTTATCTACATTACAAGCTTTGTGCAAGTAATGTCCATTGTTTCTGGAAAATTTTGGTACACGTACTTGTTGGTAAGAATTGAACTGCTCAACTCACGTTTCTTATTGTTCAAATATATTTTTTTATCTTAATTGTTTAACTATTTCTTTATTAGAGGATCCAAAATACCCCTTAGCAGTCATGGAGTTCAAATTGTGGTCGTTTGAGAGGTCTTTGAACATGAAATATTTGAACGTTAACCTTGTCTATCCTAATATTTCATATTCATATCCAAAATGTTGTTTGATGAGTAATCTTCTTTGGGTCAGTTGGATCCTTTCTCTGGGCGTGTTCAATTTTGTGCTTTAAATTGGCGTTTTGTATCCTTTTTTATATATTGTTGTTTTAATTAATTTCTTAATTTTACTCGTAAGTGTACGAATCGTATTTAGAGTACAGTCGCACAATTTTATGAGGTCGAACCCACAGGGACTTGTATGGCGGAAATCTAATCAAACCCTAATTAAACCCTTGAATTAATAATAAAAATTCAGATTTTAATTAACTAAAAATGACTAATTAAATTAATCAACGAGATAAAAAATTAAACTTTATCAAATTAACAAAGTACTAAGGCTTTGGAATCGGCATGCAGTAAAGTATAGAGAACCCTAAACTTTCAATCATTTATCATTCTCCAAAATACTCATAACAATCTAGAATTTTATTCACGTTGTTACGGAAGATCTTACTTTAACGCACAAATATTCATACAAAATTCACGCCCTTTATGCTATTTAAATTAACAATTCAAATCATTAGATGTATCCACTTACGAGTAAATCACAAATAGTATCCGATTTGTTATTTAAATAATTAAAACAAGCATGTATTGCAATAGTAATCCCAAATCATAGCAAAAACCTGATTGATGCTATATCCGCAATTAACTAAACAATTAAAAACAAGAATGCATAAACATTATTGCACACTTCTATGAGAAAAGATCAACTTTCATGTCATAAGGAATTCTCTACACTTATTACAGCCGCATCTTAGCCTTAGCAACTAATTTAGCCAAACATATTAACTAGAACACAAGCAAAATGCTTAATTAAACTCATCTCAATTAAAAGATAAAGTTGACTTATACGAAATTTTGAGATAATAAAAAATAGAAAAGTACTGTTCCTCTCCAGTCGACTGTTCCCAGCAGTAGCAGTTCGAACAATCGATACAAATTCACACAGTAATGCAACTCTGTTCTCTCTCGACTGACAACAGCAATGGCTGTGATGATAGAAAATAAAAAAAAAAAACTTTGAACTATAAGAAAAATTGAGAAAAACTGTTCTTGGTCGGCTTTCTGTCAGCTCGACCCCTTTGTTTTATACATGTTGGAACAATTCATATACTCCCCAAATCAGTCCTTTCCATTCTGATTTCTCATCCAATTGCAGTAAAAATTCTATCTTTTAGCATTCTCAAAACAGAGCCAAATCACAAAAATTGAAGCTTTCTCAATTTGCTTATCCAAATCCGCCCCTTTCACACCTTCAATCGAATCGTAATTAGTAACTTACCATTCTGATTCCAGAGCATAAACTTGATTTTCCGATTCAGCGCTGTTGCACACAAATTTCCAAATTCAGATCTTTCCAAATCGCGACCATTCCTTCTGTTGCTGCTCTGTTCACTGCACCGGAACCATCGTGATTGTTGTCGTTGCCTCGCTGTCAACCTTGCCCCCGATCGTGAGCTCAGCCGCCACTGCCGTCGATTTCCATTGCTCCACCGTCCCCATCTGCTCTGCTCCCGAACCCAGCTTCTTCTCCTCTTGATTGCCGGAATCCATGGCCGTCGTCGGGTAGCAGTCCTCTAGTCTGCCGCTCATCATCACTCCCGAGCTCAGCCCAGACAGCTGTCGTTCGCCGCCATCGCTCGAGCAGAGAGCTCGAGCGCGTCTTCTGTTGTCTCTGTTAGACGGGTTCTCTTTTTTTTTTCCGACCGAACTGACAAACTGGTTCGGTTCGGTTTCTTTTTATTTATTTATTTTTCAATTGAGCAGAAACCCATCATATCATCTTCATCCGCCAGATCGAATCTGAATGCCTGTACTTTAATGCCGCGCCTGTCTTCTCTTAAATGGACATCAACGGATCATATCTTTTCTACGCGTGATCTCAGCTCTTGGGTCACTTTGGCACTTCAAAACCCGCTTAATGGCTTCACTTTGGCCGTCTTGCCGTCTAAACACTTGAACCTATATAGATAAAATATATCCCACTTTAGTCGTACCAAATAATTCATAAAATTATGGAACACATTTAAATTGAGCCATTTAGAGCGCATTATTTATTTAATTCCTAATTACTTAGCTAATTACTAAAACTCACTTTATTCCTTATTTTAACTAGAAATTAAGACTAACAAGCAGGTAAAAAGGCATATAAAAATATGTATTTTTCATGCATAACATTATACAAATGGTGGGATCATTCATCTGTTTCTTTGTTCCATATGTTGGTCACAAAATATATAGTGCACTGATGTACAATAGTTGGCAATTTCGTACTCCTTATTTTATGGTTTCTGTTATGTTGCAGATACCAGCTTTTGCAGTATACCATTTATCTGGATTTCTTAAAGGATGGTTGTTTCAAGGTTCAGAGGTATACAATGATCCAACTTGCAGTATACCAATTTTTTTCAACTTTATTTTCAAGGATTTCTTGTCATGAAAATCTGATTTTGTATCTTTTCCCATTCCATTTATGTGTAGGGGCCTGTAGAAGATGAGAAGAGTCGCAAGAAGAGGGAAAAGATGGAAAAGAAGGCTCAAAGGCCCAAATTTATTAAGACAAGAGGCTAGTAATTTCTGTGAAGAAAATAGAG
Source organism: Houttuynia cordata (assembly GCA_039654745.1). Classification (NCBI taxonomy): domain Eukaryota; kingdom Viridiplantae; phylum Streptophyta; class Magnoliopsida; order Piperales; family Saururaceae; genus Houttuynia; species Houttuynia cordata. The sequence continues at coordinate 1,975,251 of CM077503.1, forward strand.
TCGAATGAGAGACCCGTGTAACATTCTAGAAGAGGTAAAACGATTATCATAACACTCATCGCTTGTTCTGAACAACTTTTAAAGAGGGAGAGGTGGTGGCAGGAATCATCCCCTGTTTTGCGCATGGGAATGGTGTTGTTAAAAGTTTTCCAACTAAACATTTCAAGTCACCTTTTTAAGCCACTTTTGAAGTTGTTACTAGTACATTTAAATGCCGCCTCTGTTGTATTATCAATTTCAAGGAATATAGCGTAAATGAAGTATATACATCTTGAAGCTGAATGCATTGCACTTTGGTCGCCTCTTTTATATAATGGGATTGTTCAAACAATTTCACCCCAATTGAAAGCCTATCATTAGCTGGAAGATGTGGGTTTTTTCTGCTAACTGAATTACTAAATACTATGTGTACAACTGTTTCTTCTTCCCAAACCATTGCTTAACACACCCTTGTAGACTGATCTGTTCCCACTGCCTCGGCCCCAAGAGGGTTTTTTTTCTTCTTCTACTACCTCTATCGTCTCCTATTCTAGCTTTTAATATGCGACCCTTCAGTTTTTCACTGTTTCAAAACAAGTGGTTGTAGCATTTTTCATTAAAGAAAAAAATATTCCTTATGCAGTAGCAAAATAATAAGCGCTTATTTGAGCCAATAAACCACACAAACTTGATGGCGCCATCTAGACAAGTTTCAAGACACCTTAATTTTCCCTAGAGATAACGCCTGAGATACTCCTCCACGCGGATATATCTGACCTCTGGATATAGCTTAGTAGCCTCTTCTCCGTCCTCCCCTATTTCAAAATTTGTGAGGCAACCATCGTAGCAGACATGATAGTAATGCGTAGAGCGCGCCTGATTCTTATAGTCCTGATCTGAATGTTTAAAAGATCATATGTGAGAAAATCACCATTAGTTCATATTAACAAACGATGTGCGAGTTAAATTAAAATTGTTCCTATGCTACGCACAGATCAGTGGTAAGCTACCTTTCATCCTGATGAGGAAGTCCTCACCGGAAATGCATGTTTTGTCAAGCTCCTTGCCGATTAGTTTCTCCCAGATTTCGACCACCTCTCTCTGAGAAAGGATATTCTCCGGGGGCCGCAGGTAAAGGGTCTTATTGAGGGTGCGTGGATCGTCAATAGTCTTGATTGTGTATGTGGCAATGTCGTCCTCGTCTACATAAATTGCTGCATGCAGCACCTCATTCATAAATCTCAGCCTCAATTAATTCTTTCCCTCTCTACTCCCTCTGGTCACTTTTAATAGTTCTTTTTAAATAATCTAAAAAATTAATTAATTTGAAGAAAAAAAACTGTATTTATTAAAAGTGACCAGAGGGAATATCATTATCGTTGTAAGTCTTATCAAGTCGTTGGTGACATAAATTCTGTACCATATTTTACACGAAAAATAATGGTACAAAAAACATGTAAAGAAACATAGTTATTTACATATTTCAAACAAAATAAATTATAAAAAAAGAAGATATTTAAAAGAAAAAAATATATACTCCCCACCATCCCATACTAATAGCTCCATTTGACTCAATTTAAGTCTTCCATTACTTTAGCTGTTGGTTCCATCATTCAATAAAAATCACGTTATCCAAATCGACAGAGTATTTGTTGTTATAGTGATTGTTATATGTGTTCAATGTAAGAATTATACCAAAACATGATAAGCTATGCTAATGTGTAGGTATCTTATGTATACCTACCTTTTACATTGCCATCGCCATAAAGGCAGACACTATCTCTGGAAGGGATGAAACTGTTGACGGTTTGGCATAGACCACCAAGGAAGTAACCGGCAAAGCAGTTGGCGGAGACGTAGGTGAACGGAATTCGGGCTTCCTCAATGGACTTCCTGACCACCATCTTGTCGTCATACAACTTCCTACCAGGCTCCATGGCATGCGCCATTCTTGCGGGGTCCGTCCCAAATTCAGATGGCAAGAAACGCTGTGAAAATGAATTCTCAAACTTTTTCTTCCTTGATGATCAATATCGTTTACAATCTGTTATTATGCGTGATAATGTGACAAATACCATATTCACAAGAAGCTCTATCATAGTACATTTGAAGTATTGGTGTTGATGTATTGACTACTATACTTGGTTGCTTCATGGAATGCTGAGGTAGCCAATTTATGAAATATAAAATGGTTACATTGGTCTAAAAATGGTTGGAATACTATACTAATTAATGGATGATCTGGTAGCTGCCAGATCTGATCTAACTCAGTGTGGATTTAAAATGTGATTTTGCCGTCTTAATTACATCCTACATGACGAAAATGTGTGACAGTTCATATCTATTCTCCCTGTTGTATTAGACCCCATGCCCTTATAACCCGTGCTCAGTAGGTGTTCATGGTCAGGAGCCATCAGACCAATATGATCATCTGAGGGCTCCTAGTGACTTCTAACGCTGGATATACTGTGGATTTTTTGGGACATGAGGTCTTTATTTTTTTCTTGCTTGCCAAGCAGATAGTATTCCCTCCGTCCTGTTCTAGATGCTCTGTATGGCTAATTTAAGTGGATTTCGAACCACTTTTTTGCTCATTAGTTGGGGTTTCTACCATCCAATAAAAATTAACATTTTTTCAAGTGGAGCATCTAAAACAGGATGGAGGGAGTATTACGGTGCGATTTCCTCACAGCTGTTAGCTAGATTGCAAATTCTACAGCTGCGAAAGATGGTACAATGAGAGTGCACTACATACCGTATCCGAAACTCCATAGAATATTAATCTCTTATGAACACACGCAAATTTGGCGCATACTAAGGGGATTCATATGTACCATGAGTATCATGCGTTCATTACCTTGACGTTGGGAGCCTCTTTGATTGCCTCGACCAGCTTGAGCTGCAGCAGGATATGGTGACTCCTCGTGAGCACACCGGAGATTGCGCAGATGACCACATCTACTTGTTTGGCGGCCTGGACTAGGCTATTGTGGTCGTCAAAGGAGCCATCTACCAGAAGGGCTCCTTGCTCCTTGAAGGAAAGCAGCATCTGGGTCTTTTCAATGTCTATCTCCGGCCGGTGGAGGATGTAGGTTGGGTGGCCATGGCTCAGGCTGGCTTTGACAATCCTCCTCCCCAAGTACCCAGTCCCCCCCACTACAAGCACTTTGCTCTTTTCCATCCCTCTCTCTCTCTCGCGCGCGCGCACACACAGTTTGTGTTGCCACCTAAGTAACTTTCCTTTTAGCACATGAACACTTTTCAACTATATACAGAGAAAGTAAGAAAGTCCTCCTCCTCCTCCTCAAGTACCCAGTCCCCCCACTACAAGCACTTTGCTTTTTTCCACCTCTATCTCTCCGACAGTTTGTGTTGCCACCTAATTAACTTTCCTTTTAGTACGTGAATAGAGAGAGAAAGAGATTCTCGTCTACATGACGAGTCATCTCGAACCGTGGGTAGGTGAGTGTGAATCACCACCCCTCCCTGGCGCAGTTACATAAAGATTTGCGGCTTGAAATTACTCAGGCAAGCCACATGAGACCAGCTTGTTTAAACTTGTCCGTATCTCTCTCCCACCGTTTTTGTTGCCACCTAATTAACTTTCCTTTTAGTACATGAACACTTTCTAACTATATATAGAGAGAGAAAGTTAAAAAGTCTTCCTCCTCCTCAAGTACCCAGTCCCCCACTACAAGCACTTTGCTCTTTTCCATCACTCTCTCTTCGACAGTTTGTGTTGCCACCTAATTAACTTTCCTTTTAGCACATGAACACTTTCCAACTATATACAGAGAGAAATTAAGAAAGTCTTCCTCCTCCTGAAGTACCCAGTCCCTCCACTACAAGCACTTTGCTTTTTTCCATCTGTCTCTGTCCCGACAGTTTGTGTTGCCACCTAATTAACTTTCCTTTTAGCACGTGAATAGAGAGAGAAAGAGATTCTCGTCTACATGACGAGTCATCTCGAACCGTGGGTAGGTGAGTGTGAATCACCACCCTTCCCTGGCGCAGTTAGATAAAGATTTGCGGCTTGAAATTACGCAGGCTCATGCAAGCCACATGAGACCAGCTTGTTTAAACTTGGCCATCTCTCTCTCCCACAGTTTGTGTTGCCACCTAATTAACTTTCCTTTTAGTACATGAATACTTTCTAACTATATATAGAGAGAGAAAGTCAAAAGTCTTCCTCTTCCTCAAGTACCCAGTCCCCCACTACAAGCACTTTGGTCTTTTCCATCTCTCTTCACCAGTTTGTGTTACCACCTAATTAACCTTTTAGCACATGAACACTTTCCAATTATATATATATATATAGAGAGAGAGAGAGAGAGAGAAAGTCTCGTTTACATGAGACAAGTATTACGCAGCTTGCATGAGCCGAGTCATCTCGAACCGTCAAATTTTGACATGATTAGTGTAAAATCAGTGGGTAGGTGAGTGTGAATTGCCGCCCTCCCCTTGCACAGTTAGCTAAAGATTTGATGACTTAAAATTACTCGGGCTCATACAAGCCACGTGAGACCAACTCGTAGGAAAAGTTTAAATGAGATCGCTATCATTTGACTTATATAAGGTCGGTTCAAGTCGTAACCATTGAATCTTGATCTGGCGGCTACAAGGGTGAGTGATGGTTCACTCTCACCTACCCACTGATTTGATACCTATCGTCGAATTAGAATCCAACAACCTAAAAGATTGAACATATGTTGCCCCTTATATGAGAACGATCTCACATAAACTGGTTTCTCTCTCTCTCTTATAGGAAAAAGTTTAAATGAGATTACTCTCATTTGGCATTTTAGTCGTAGCTGTTAGATTTTGATCTGATAGTTATAAGGGTGAGTGATGAGTTATACTAACCTACTCACTGATTTGATACCCACTACTGTTAAGGTATTTGGAAGATAACATGAGGTTTAAATTATCTACTGCAACCACTACAACAAAATCGGGTATTATCCACGGTTTTATTTCGGTCGCTAAAAGAATCGTGGATAAAGATATTTTTTACGACAGAAAATAAACCATGGCGAAATGTATAGCATTTGCAACAGATTATTACGACGGGTAAAAAACTGTCGTTAATAGTAGCTAATCTCCGTTAAAAAAACCATGGGTAATAACCCACCCCGGTCCGGTCTCCCCTCCCCCTCTTCCCCCCTGCGGTCGCCTCGTCCTACGCGGTCGTCGCTCACCCTTTCCAATTTTCCTCTCCCCCGATTACCTCTTACTGCCCCTCCACGACTCCCCACACGAAGCCCTCGTCTGGAGGCAAGCCGGAGCCGGAGCACTGTCACTGGAATCCGGTGGCAAGCCAGAGCAGGAGCAAGAGGCCGGAGCTCAAGCCCGCTGCCAATTCCCTCCTCTTTCCACCACGCCCCACGCCGACGCCCTTCTAACATTCTGTCCCTCCTCTCTCCGGCGGCCAGATCCAAGGCTCCGTGACCGGAATCGTCATTCTTTTTTGTTCGTCGGCGGGAGAACTTTGATTTATGCTAATTTTTCAAAACCCTAGCTTTTAATTTATGCTAATTTTTTTAATTGATTGTTAAATATGGTGTTTGTATGATTTTGTTTATATGGTGTTGGATAGAGCATTAATGTGTCTATATGATGGCATTGTTGTGTATCATTATATTCTAAATAAGTCCAAGAATACTGCAACAATCTATGTATGCATCTCTCTGTGCCCTTTTTACTTCCTGGTTTTTGTTTTCAGTATACTGGCGCTCCTAGTTTGTTTGTCGAATTGAAAATGTTGTCATAACTTCGTTTTTTGTTTTCCTTTTGTTTAGAATATCTGATTTGTTTTGGACTTTCAGTTTCGCAGCAAGAAATTGTCTCACTGTATAAGAGATTCCGTTATACGATTTGTGCAGTTTCTAGCTTTGTGCCTCCGCTGATTTACGCATTCATGGGAAGTTCAAGGTATATTGCAATTGGGCCGCAGTTGTGTCTTTATTGCTAGGGACTCTGCTCCAGAATGAGATTGATCCAGTTAAAAATACGCTTGAGTACCAGCGACTCGCATTTACAGCTACCTTTTTTGCTAGTATAACTCAAGCTGCACTTGGGGTTGTCAAGTACTACCCATGTTCTACAAGCTTTTCTTTATGCATGTTTTTCCATTGTGATAACCAAATTATAGAATTGCCTTTGCAATGCTATCTAGTTAGACCTGTCTGCACATCGCGTGCTATCTAGTGTTTTTCATTCTTCAAGTTTTGGTGGTGAATGTTGGTTTGGCTTCCTGATTCAAATTATAGAATTGCCTTTGCAATGCTATCTAGTTAGACCTGTCTGCACATCGCGTGCTATCTAGTGTTTTTCATTCTTCAAGTTTTGGTGGTGAATGTTGGTTTGGCTTCCTGATTGACTTCCTGTCTCATGCTGCCATTGTTGGATTTATGGGAGGTGCAGCTATAACAATTGCCTTACAATAGCTTAAAGGTTTCCTAGGCATAACACATTTTACCAAGAAAACTGACATAATCTCTGTTATGGGATCTATATGGACAACAGTTGACAATGAGGTAAAAACATTACTTCAAACAGAATTTAACTGATTATTATTTATTTTGATTAAGGTTGTCATTCTTATTATCAGTTTGTTTCTTCTTATTATGAGGTAAAAACATTACTACAACTATGGCGTAACCACTTTCATGGTTATATGACCTGTCAGTTCATATAGCTGAATAACTTCTTCCTTTTTTTTTTCAATTTTAACAGGTTGATTGGTGAACAATAGAAGTGTTTAATTTCCATTCTTTTCTTGTGTTTTGGTCTCAATTTTGATCTCTGTTTTGCATTTATGTAAATTATCCAAATTTCATGTTTTTTTAAGTATTCTTTAATCTGCTTGTGGAAATGGTTTTTGGGTTAGATCTTTATGTTGTTTTGTTCATGGATGTGTATGGGAAGGTGCAAATTTGGTTTTTTTGCGTGATTTGTGATGGGTTTGTGTTTCTTGTTCTTGTTTTTTAAAAAAGGTTTCAGTTCGGTATGTAAGATCTGATATTGCACTATGTATCTATCCTTTTATTGGCCACGATGGCCTCTCCATATTTGACCGCCGTTAAACTTGTCCAGAAGGTGAGTGCATTATTTTTTGGGCGTATAGTTGCTATCATTGCTCTCTATACATATTATTTATATTGATGAGCTTATTCTGCATTGGATTTTCGGTTTCTGTATCAGATGCAAATTCTATGAAAGGGCATCTTGTGAACGTTCATGCCTAACAGGTCGATGGATAATCCTTTTTCACTTGGAATGATGTGAAATTACGAATCTAGTGTAAGGAAATTGGGACTAGTTATCTTGTGCAGATTGGGTTCTTTAATTTTTGGATTTTCTTATGTTTACATCCATATTTTACTAGCCATCTTGTTACTTTACAACTTCGAGTTAATAAACTTTTTTGCGACGGATTTTGCCGTCGCTAAAGCCGATTTTTGTTGTAGTGAACAATTTCACCGCATAGGTCCATTTAGTTTCTACCAAATAGAAAAATATTTTGCTGACCAACATTATGTGACCAACAAACACGACCAAGGGCCACGTTGAGGTGGGACCCTAGAAACTTAGGTAAAGGTGTAATTTTTCCCTTTAATCCAAGGAATGTTGCATCGGATATCGGTCGACCAAAGAGACAAAATATCGAAGATATTGTATAAAAAAATATGGGTGGTCTAAAACTAGTTTTTACCATGTATTTTCACAATATAACTTTTAAAATAAGTGACACTAATTTAGACAAATATAAATTTTAAAATATTCATAATAATACATATATAATTCAAAATATCCGTTTGCATTTTAAACATGTATCCTTCCACTTTAGCATAGGAAGGGAAACAAATATGAAAGTTGAATTTTTTTTAAAAATAATAAATAGTTTTTTTTAAATACCGATATATCGCCGATATTTTAAAAAATAGGCAAAAAGATACTCTTTCCATTCCAAAATACTATGTACATTTAAGAAAATTCTTATTTTTATTTGACCATGAAGCCCACATGGAAATCACATGACTTTTTCTCCCTCATATCCCGTCCAACTCATATGCTCGTTCATGAACTAAATTCAAGTCAATCCCTCCAACTCTACTCCAATTTTGAAAAGAGGAAATCACATAATTCGGCAAAATGTACACTATTTTAAAAAATAAATATTTCCAAATGTACATAGTATTTTGGAACGGAGGGATTGCAATGCATTATCGTTGTATCAGTTGAAGCTTGATATCGATATATCGGCGAAAAATTGCCAATACAACTTTCCATGCTTTAATTTTTGGATTTTCTTATGTTTACATCCATATTTTACTAGCCATCTTGTTACTTTACAACTTCGAGTTAATAAACTTTTTGCGACGGATTTTGCCGTCGCTAAAGCCAATTTTTGTTGTAGTGAACAATTTCACCGCATAGGTCCATTTAGTTTCTACCAAATAGAAAAATATTTTGCTGACCAACATTATGTGACCAACAAACACGACCAAGGGCCACGTTGAGGTGGGACCCTAGAAACTTAGGTAAAGGTGTAATTTTTCCCTTTAATCCAAGGAATGTTGCATCGGATATCGGTCGACCAAAGAGACAAAATATTGAAGATATTGTATAAAAAATATGGGTGGTCTAAAACTAGTTTTTACCATGTATTTTCACAATATAACTTTTAAAATAAGTGTGATACTAATTTAAACAAATATAAATTTTAAAATATTCATAAAAATACATATATAATTCAAAATATCCGTTTGCATTTTAAACATGTATCCTTCCACTTTAGCATAGGAAGGGAAACAAACGGGAAAGTTGAATTTTTTTTAAAAAATAATAAATAGTTTTTTTTAAATACCGATATATCGCCGATATTTTAAAAAATAGGCAAAAAGATACTCTTTCCATTCCAAAATACTATGTACATTTAAGAAAATTCTTATTTTTATTTGACCATGAAGCCCACATGGAAATCACATGACTTTTTCTCCCTCATATCCTGTCCAACTCATATGCTCGTTCATGAACTAAATTCAAGTCAATCCCTCCAACTCTACTCCAATTTTGAAAAGAGGAAATCACATAATTTGGCAAAATGTACACTATTTTAAAAAATAAATATTTCCAAATGTACATAGTATTTTGGAACGGAGGGATTGCAATGCATTATCGTTGTATCGGTTGAAGATTGATATCGATATATCGGCGAAAAATTGCCAATACAACTTTCCATGCTTTAATTTTTGGATTTTCTTATGTTTACATCCATATTTTACTAGCCATCTTGTTACTTTACAACTTCGAGTTAATAAATTTTTTTGCGACGGATTTTGCCGTCGCTAAAGCCGATTTTTTGTTGTAGTGAACAGTTTCACCGCATAGGTCCATTTAGTTTCTACCAAATAGAAAAATATTTTGCTGACCAACAAACACGACCAAGGGCCACGTTGAGGTGGGACCCTTGAAACTTAGGTAAAGGTGTAATTTTTCCCTTTAATCCAAGGAATGTTGCATCGGATATCGGTCGACCAAAGAGACAAAATATCGAAGATATTGTATAAAAAAATATGGGTGGTCTAAAACTAGTTTTTACCATGTATTTTCACAATATAACTTTTAAAATAAGTGATACTAATTTAGACAAATATAAATTTTAAAATATTCATAAAAATACATATATAATTCAAAATATCCGTTTGCATTTTAAACATGTATCCTTCCACTTTAGCATAGGAAGGGAAACAAATATGAAAGTTGAATTTTTTTAAAAAAATAATAAATAATTTTTTTAAATACCGATATATCGCCGATATTTTAAAAAATAGGCAAAAAGATACTCTTTCCATTCCAAAATACTATGTACATTTAAGAAAATTCTTATTTTTATTTGACCATGAAGCCCACATGGAAATCACATGACTTTTTCTCCCTCATATCCCGTCCAACTCATATGCTCGTTCATGAACTAAATTCAAGTCAATCCCTCCAACTCTACTCCAATTTTGAAAAGAGGAAATCACATAATTTGGCAAAATGTACACTATTTTAAAAAATAAATATTTCCAAATGTACATAGTATTTTGGAACGGAGGGATTGCAATGCATTATCGTTGTATCAGTTGAAGCTTGATATCGATATATCGGCGAAAAATTGCCAATACAACTTTCCATGCTCCCCCCCCCAATGATGTGGCAAACTCTCCTTAGTGATAATGTGATGTTGGTAATGGAAATTGGTCAGGCTAGATGAACTGTTACAAATAGGCCACTCGGTAAAATGAATTTTACTTGGATCTTGACGTCTAACATGGATTAAAACGTGTTAAACTTAAACATCCAATGGGCTTATCTACCATGTGTCCAGTAGAATCGTTCCAGGTTCCACGGTTCAACGGGATAATTCCTCGATGGGGGAGCCTAGGATGTGCATGAATGAATAAAAGAATAAATTGGTGAGGAATATATAATAATTAATGGATTTGAAATCTGATTATATTGTATCAAAAAATATTGTGATTATACTGTTTCTTACCTCCTATACGACGATGATGAAAATGTGTTACATAGAACACGTTTTCTTTTGGCTGTGTTAGGCCCTGCACGCCCTTACGACGCTACATAATCATGGTCAGGAACCATCAGATCAATATGATTTGAGGGCTCTTAATGCTCCTAAGTCCTAACCCTGGACAGATATCCTGGATTATTTTAGGACATGAAGCCTTTTATATATTTAGTAATGCTACAGTACTTCAATTAGTGACGGGAAGAAATTACTTCATCACAACAAAACTGTTGACTTCTGGGATACACTTCTCAAAAGATGGAGCCCATTTTCTAACACACCGCTCAGATGCATCACGTATCACTTGACGTATGGATTTCGTACGTGAGCAAAGCATTTGTTTTAGTTTCCAAGAAAAAAGAATTGCATTGGGAAGCCATTCGTAACATGCAATTGTTTCTCATCTCACAAATCTCCGCACGATAACATTTCCAACATGTATATGTGGAATTAATAAAGCATATAACATGCATTTCCAATTGAAAATCACGTCATTGGTCAATGCATCCCATCATATGCAGAAAACCTTGCAAGAAGAACACGATCCACAATAAATTAACAGCATTTGCAACAGGTGAAATATAAAAGAGGCACTTCGAAGGGAAAATCATGTCGTAGAAAACACTCTTCAAGACAGTTTCTGCATGCTTCCATCGCACTGGCGCTAGGAAATATGCAAGCCTGCCCCTCCCAATTCTTCGGTAAAATGCCCATGAAGTACAGCGGCATTCGCACCCAGCTCACAACTTTCAGGTTCTTTCCCTTGATCACTGGCGGTCAAGGCAATAGGGCCCCCAAGTCCGGCTGCACCACCAAATAGTCCAATGCTGACTTCATAGGTTCATTGTTCAAACAGAGTTTACTTTTTTATTATCCTGCCGGAATTTATCCAATGAAATCTAATTTCGATTCCATTTAATTCTGTATCCAAACAGGCCCATACTATGTACAAGGAAGAGGAAGCATGTTCATGAAATCATAAAGTACAAGCAACTCTTTTCTCAACCTATATTGCATTATTTGATCAACCATGCAGATCCATTGGTACAGTTCCTGTTATAAGAATCGAACTGGCCAACCCCCATTAGGCACTTGACTCGGCCCCAAACGTCTCCATTAGCAGTCCAAGCAGCCGGTAGGAGTCTTTCCGGTCCAAGGCTGTCATATTTCCTCAGTAGGACGTAACACCTTCCGCCAAATTCTTAATGACATTTCCAACAAGTGAAAAATATAATTATTAAAGCATCAAACATGCATTTTCAATTGAAAATAATGTCACAGAAAACACAGTACTCTTGAAGATAAGACAATCTATTTCCAATATAATAGAAATTCTTACAGAGAATGTAAGTAACTCTATTATTACATTTTTAAGTGGTCTTATGTAATAATTAAGATAATGACAAGACTAATTATCTTAATTCTAATTTTTTATAAATCAAGAAATTATAGCTACTTGATCGAAGTGGTTAATTAAGTATAAATAGAAGAGAAGGTCCTCTTTCCGTCCAATGACTGACCAGGCGATACACATTCAATCTAAAGAAGGAGATCGTCATTACAAAAAAGGGTAAAGAGAGAGAAACCTCCCTCATCAGTTAAGCATTCATCGTGGATTCAGGTACATTCTAATTTTATAATGATATTATATAAGATTAATGCTTTCAGATACATCATCAGCACTAGTACTCTTAATAATATCTCCAGCAGGGGAAATATAATATGCCAAAGCATAAATCACACATTTTGATTGGAAAATCAAATTTCATAGAAGAGACTTTTGAAGGCAACCATGTGGTGTAACTATAGATAAATGAATAATATCAAGCTTCCATCGCCAATTGTGCTAGGTAATAAACGAGCAAACCCATCACGGTCTGCTGGTAAAAGACCCATGAAAGCTAGCCGTCCCCACCCAAAATCAGCTTCATGAAATGCCAATCTCAACCAGCTCTCTGTATCTTTACAAAGCTTGGTCCCAGCCTTCCAGCCTCTATTTCTGGCTGCATGGCCAAATGGTCCAATGCTGACCTGAGGTATTCGTCATCTATCCTAGCCACTGCCTCATGTATCAGGCTAGCCGTATGCTCTAGTGGGCAACCGATTATGTCTCGGACAATGGCAATCAGTGTGGCATTTAGGCTGCTCTATATATATTTCTTCCTCTAATTTACCATTTAAAAATATTATTTTTATATCCATTTGATGGATATCGAGGTTATAATGAGCTGTCAATGAAATAAGCACTCGAATTATAGTTATCATGGTCATGGGAGAATATGTGTCAAAGAAATCTTAACCTTCCTTTTGACTATAACATTTAGCTACTAATCTAGTTTTGTACTTTTCAATGGATCTATCAGGATAATATTTTCTTTTAAATATTCACTTGCACCTAATTGGTTTAAACCCTGGAGGTAGATCTGTTAGAACCCATATCCCTATGTACAATTATAAAATCCATTTCACTTTGTACCGCCTCCTTCTATAAAGAAGCTTCACTAGATGACATAGCCTCACTAAAGGTTAAAGGTTCTTCATTCCCCACCATAAAAGTATAAAAATCATCCCCAAAATTTTTTTCCATTTTGATTTTCTTAGGTCTCCTAACCTCCTCATTAGTACCCGAATCTTCAATTCTTGGAACAGAAAATGAGGAGCTAACTTCTTTATGCACAAAACCTTACTTTTTTCCTTCATTGGAAACACATTCTCAAAGAATGTTGCATCATCAGACTTCTTAATAATTTTAGTTGCATAATCCTGTTGATCAGACCCAATTACTAAAAATTGATATGCTTTACTATTTTATGCATAACCAATAAAAACTACATCATAAGTTTTCTAACCTAACTTATCTTTCTTCACGTTTGGGACCTTCATTTTCGCAAGACATCCCAAAACTTGATGAACTTTAAGCTTGATTTTCTTCTTTTCATTAGTTCATAAGGGGTTATATTTTATTTTTTGTGAGGCACACGGTTTAAGATTACACATATAAAAAGAATTGTTTATCCCCGTAAATTCTTCGGTAAACCTGAAGAGGAAAGTATAGAATTTATCATATTAATAAAAGTTCTATTCTTTCTTTCTGCCACGCCATTAGATTGAGGAAAGTAAGGCGTTGTGGTTTCATATATTATTCCTTGATCTTCACAAAACTTACAAAATTCAAGAGAACAATATTCTCCTCCTCGATGAGACCTAAGTCTCTTGATCCACTTATCAGTTTGATTCTCAACCTCCATCTTATAAATCTTAAACTTCTCAAAAGCCTCATCTTTAGATTTTAATAAATAAACATGATAAAATTTAGAATAATCATCTATGAATGTGATGAAATATTTCATTCCACCCATCGCAATTAACCCATTCAATTCATAAATATTCGAATGAATTAAATCAAGCAAACATGATGTCTGATCAACAGATCTATATGGTTTCCTAGGTTGTTTAGCTTGAATGTATATTTTACATTTATCAAGAGATTCACTACTCAATTTTGGAATCAAGTCAAGATTCATCATTCTCTTAACAGTTTGTGAACTCACATGTCCTAGCATCATATGCCACATATCAACAGAATTAACATAGCAAGCCATAGAATCATTAACATGAAATAAAGAGTTATTACATGAAACTAAATTGAGTTTGAACAGGCCATCACACACATAGTTTTTGCCAATAAACAAACCATGTTTAGTTATTACAACTTTATTTAATTGAAACACCAGTTTATAACCCTCTCGACTAAGAAGTACTCCACTAAAAAGTTTTTTCCTCACACTAGGCACGTGCAAAACATTATAAAGAGTCAACGTGTTCCCCGATGTAAACCGGATGTCTACAGTTCTAACTCCATAAACTCTAGCTTCAGAAGAGTTCCCCATCGTCACTGTCCGTTCTTTTACTTCCTGATAGAAAGAAAAAGAAAAAACATTAATACCGATATGAACGGTAGCCCTTGTATCAACCCACCAATCGGTAAGTTCACATGTAAGTTAATTTTATATATAGTTAATACTAACCCGTTATATGAAATATGAGCGGAAGATGAAGCCCCACCATTGCTATAGTCCTGACCCTTTTTCTCCCTACACTTATTTGCAAAATGTCCAAGCTTTCCACAGACCCACCAAACCTTCGACTTCTTGTCCTTTTGATATTTGAACTAGGTTTGAAAGAATGATTTTTGAACTTTTTGTCTTCTTCTTATAGCCATAGGACTTGGGTTTCCCTTCCACTACATTGGTTTGAGTACTATCATTGGCCCTAGAAGATGAGCCTTGTAAGATTTTCATCTTTCCCCTATACTTCTCTTCAATTTGTATAGCCACCATTAATACATGAACAGACAGCGTCCCGTTTGTGCTTCAAAGTAATTTGAAAATCCTTCCATGAGGGTGGTAATTTGTCGATGAGCGCAGGAATTTGGAGCTTCCCGTCAACGGAAATGTCTTTCCCAATGATCTTAGTAACCAAATTCTGTATTTCGACTATCTGGTCTCTAACAGACTTGTCATCAACTATCTTCTAGTTAAAATATTCGCCTACAACATATTTCTCTTCCCCTTCATGCTCCCTAAATTTCTTATCAAGGGTATTCCATAATTCCTTAGCAGATACTACAAAAAAATTGATGTTTAACGATGGATTTTTTTTACGGAAAAGAATCCGTTAATAATATCTATCATTGGCGACAGAAATAAATCTGTCGTAAAATAAATGACATTAGTGACGGATTTATTTCAGGTGACGTGTATCCGTCGGTATTGATATGTAATTACGACGGATGTTTACGGCGAAAAACTGTCCGTTGGTATATAACTTTTTATTTCAACAGTTATGTCTTCCGTAAAAATTTTGTCGCTAAAATTTTAATCTCCACCGTTAAAGGGTCATATATAAGCCGTCCGATCAAAACCCCGATTTTAACCCCCTTCGGCCTCTCCGCCTTTACCCATTTTCCTCGATCCTCTTGACCTCCGTCAGCCGTCAACTTCTACCTCTCCGACTCTGAGTCGGAGCTCCTGCCCTGGATTCCGGCTACCCCACCACCGAGTCCGCGGCCGCCAAGCTCGCCATCACTTGCTCTGTCTCCCTCCTACCACCTCCTTCCTTGGTTCCGTCCTAGGTGGTGCTTCCTCCTCCCAAGGTCTCTCCTTTCTCATCCCTCGACTGCGCCTCCACCATAGTAGCCATTTTCCCCGGCTCGGGCGACTGTGGAGACAGCCAGAACGATGAAGAGGAACAATGGAGAGGGTTCACGATCGGACGACTCGAGGAGAGGTCGACGGCAACCATGGGCCCGGGAGCACTGTTGCAGATGAAGGTAGACTCAAGTGCTCTTCCCCTGCTTCCTCGTATTCCAGCATGGTTTCAGCTCTTGGTTTTGCCCCTATCCTGTTTTTCTATGAAATTTTTTATCAAAATTTGGATGTGAGATTTCTCTTTGATCTGATTTGACCCGATTAGCTGCAAAACTGTTCTACAGATGTAGATGTGGTGATTTGGATTCAGGAGTAATAGTAGGTGAATACACTGCAGTTCATCCAATTCTAGTTATGACATCTAGGACACTTGATGCTTATATAGAATCGAGAGGTTCTCCAGTGGGATTTAATTAGCGATTAAGTGAAGGATTGGTGCAAATTATGATGCAAACTGTCAGATGGTTGGTTTTCATTGGAGTACTGATATTTAGATTGTTAAATTTGTCTTTTCAGTATGCATTGCAGAGTCATTGGGTTAAAAACCTGGATGATTGCTAGAACACTGTGGTATATTAAATTGTCTGGTTTAGAAAACCAAAACGATTAGTTCACCTAGTCGTCTGAGTGCAAATGTACTTAGTAGTTATCTAAATGACTAATTGAAATAGATGGCTGGACATTATCTGTTTGATGAAATGTCCATATGAGATACCTGGCTAACTGTGGGCGTTATGAGAAGGTTTGACTAAGAGCAGGGCAACAAGAAATGTAACTCAATGTCAAACATGTAGCTTGTTTATCCTGTTGACTTTATAAACTATATTTTCTGGTGGAGAGCTTTTGTGAAATGTGAAATGAAATGTATATGCACTTCAAAACTTTCAGAAATTGCATTAGTTAAGTATGATGCCAGTGACTGGCTGTTTACTGGTTAGCTTGCAAAAGACATGTTTCTGGAAATTTATGGACATTTAGATAGTGATCTCATGTGGATCATACCATGTTTTAAAAAAAGAGACATGAAATTTCTAGTCTTACCACTGTAGATTTGTATTTATTACGAAGTTTTAGCCCACCAATGGTGGTTTTAGTTTGTTATTTTGGCACCATTATCCCACCGTGAGGCGGTTGATGACAATGGAAAGCTATGAGCTTTGCCTCCCTCGTGAGGATGAAGTCAATGTTCTATTGGTAGCATGTCGCCTGAGGAGTCAACAGCTGGCCTCTGGGTTTTTTGCATAAGCATGCTTGATTGATATTTCTTTTTGGCTGTTTACTGAGACAGTATGGCAACCCAACTCTTACTCATGATTTGTTTGTTTTTACAGAATCCTGTTCCTGTCAATGTGGAGGCCCAAAAGGAAATTAGAACAGGTGCATATAGCGATATAGTAAAGTTTCCTCCCATTCCTTGCCTGTGCAAGGAGAAAATAATGGGGAAAATGGTAGTATATCAAGCAGCTCTAGTAGTGATTCAGATTCTTCAAGTGGTACACTTTTCTTCTTGTGTTTAGATGTTTCCCGACTTGGAATTTTGCAACATTTTGTGCTTTTTTAGAGAGTTGATGGTTCATCTTATTTCGCATAACGTTGTGCAGATTCTGACAGTGAGAGTTCATCTACTGATTCTGATGGAGAACACTCGCCAAAGACTTGAGCTAGTGACGAGTAAGGTGGGAGTTGATTTTCTTTGATGATAATGATTTTTGTTTCATAATTGCCCCTTTACTAGTTTATATTGTACATAGGTTTTCGTATAGCTTTACTTGGGTACTCTGCTTTTCAATTCATTTAAATTTGTGTGGACTTTAATGGCATAGTCTCTGCTTTTGGGCTCGCTTGGAATTTTTTTTACCTCCTGTTGACCAAAGACGAAAAAATGGATCAAGTTGCTCATGTGAATGCTTAGCTTTTTGTTTATCCTCATCTTTTCAGTGCCATTTTTTGCACTTTTGACTTGGAGCATAAACACTCCTAATATCATTTTTGCGCTTTTGAGTTGGTGCCCATTGGTCGTCAAACTTATCTTATAAAGAAAGGTAGTTTTGTGTTGGTTTCTACCCATGTAATGAATAATTGCAGGCTCTTAGTGACTAAAATAAAGTTGTCTATGTAGGAATTCTTTGATTGTTTAGTACACTTATTAAGTGTTGGTTATTAGGGTGGTCGAATAAGTTAGGAGATGTTTTAGATTTTACAGGTTTCTTCTAAAAGGGAGAGGTTAAAGTCTCTTGATCAGAGGGTACTTTTGAAGGTGAAGTCTTTTAAATGATCCTTATTGGTTTTCTTTCCTAATTATTGAGATGTATCCGTCATGTTGTGTATGCAGATAGCTTCCGTTGAGAATGTCTCTGATAACTAAGGAATAAGGAAGTGTTTGACGAAGGCATGGTCTAAGATATCAAAATTGTGTACGTAGAAGCAGAGAAAAGAAATCATTCTATACTCATGTTTGTTTTTACTAGTTCACTTTTTACTCATGTATTGAACATTTTTGTACTTACAAGTTCTTTTCATATTTTTTAAGAAGGTTCTCCAATGTAATTCTAGATGAATAAAGTGTTTGTAGGTCTTTTTTTCTTGGCAACATTGTAAAGTTTGTCGTTTATCAATACAAAATTGTTTATTGTTCTTTTTTCTGTACATATTAAAAAAGCTTTTATTGGAGGCCAAAAAATCACACTATTTTTTTTAATATATGTTGTTTATGGCAGCATAAAGGTGTCTGATATCTATAAAATATACACATTTTATATGCCTTTCTGCCTATTTGTTAGTCGTAATTTTAGTTGAAGTAAGGATAATTAACGGTTAATCATGGTTAGGTGAGTAATTAATAGTTTAATGAATAAATGCGCTTAATTGATTAATTTAGATGCGTTAATTAGATTTATTGGTTTTATATTTTATAATGCGTCTAAATGATATTTGATTTTATTTATGCAGGTTTTGAGAGTCCAGATTCAGATCGCCAAAAGTGACGCACGTCAAACAGTTTTTGTGAAAAGATTGAAGATCCAACGATTAAGGAGACGCTGACGGGTTTTGAAGAGCCTATTTAGTTAAAACAGTGACATCACGCACAGAAAATACCTAAGCCGTTAGCGTGCATCTAAGGAAGAAGACGGGTTTTGTTTTTTAGAAGAAGATCCGTTCAGATTTGATCTGACGGAGAATGATGTTACGACGGGTTTTAAATAAGAAAAAGAAAAAAAAGAAAAGAAAAAGGAGCACTGAACCGACTGGTTCAGTGCCGGTTCGGTTTGAAAAAAAAAGAAAAAAAAAAGAGAACCGGCCCGAGCTAAAGCTCGGGCCTTTCATCTGTTCCAGAAAACAGAGCCGATGCTCTGTTTTGATGAGCACCGGCGAGGCAGTGGCCTGGGCTGAACGGCGGCGGAGCTCGGGCAGATGCAGCAAACGGCGACGACGGAGAGCTCGACGGCGCCGGAGAAGAGGCTGCTGGCGATGGCGACAGAGACGGTGAACCTGGTCTTCACGGCGGAACAGACGACGATGGTTCAGGCGGTTCTGCTTGAGCTCAAGCGATGAGGCGGCGGCTGGGTTCGACTGCGGACGGCGGTGATGATCATGGCGGAAGCACGACGACGAAGAGCTTAGACGGTTCCGGTGATTCTGGGTTCGAGATCGATGGCGGCGAACGGCGTGGCGACAGGTTCCGGTAATGTGCAGAGCTCGGCGGCGGAGAGCAATGGGTCTTGGTGGCAGTCTGGACAAAGGGCTATGGACGACGGCACCGGAAAAGAGAGGCGGCAGAGGAGCTCGACTGCAAGCAACAGAGGAAGCAAAATTCTAATTTTGGAAATGTCGAATAAGGAAGGATAGATTCCAGCTGCGTTTCAGAATGGGAATCGAGCTGCAGTTAATTTGATTTGGAAGGGAAAACTGTTGATTGAGGAAGAACTGATTTCGGAAAGTTCTAATTCTGGAGAAAGGGACTGTGTTCTCGCCCTATAAAACAGAGCATACCGGCTGTGCAGAGAGGAGTTTTACAGGAGACAACAGAGAAGAAAAAAAGAGAGGAAGAGGCCGCCGACAGGAGAAAAAAACAGAGCTTGACAGAAAAAAAAAATCAGAACTCTGAGGGAGAAAAACAGAGCGTTGGGCGTGATTATCGCCGGAATTGGGTGAGATTTTCGCCGGAAGACAAGGGGAGAGAGGAAGCAAACGGCCGGAGTGAAGGAGGAGAGAGAAAGTCGTGATTTTGGGCAGATTTCTGAGTTTGCTACAGTACCATTCTAAAAGCTACAGTAACTGCGACTACACGGAGAAGATGATGAATAGTGAACAGTGCTACAGTACTTCGGTGAACAGTATTCCTATGACCAATTCGACGAATCAGGCTTTTTCTTCCCTTATTTTCATGTCTAGCTAAATTTTATTGTACTAAGACTAGATGAAGCCCTGCTGATTGTTTGACTCTCAATACTTATTCGCATTTCTAAAGTTGTGATTTTTACTCCATATGCTTAATAATTTGCTATGATTATTCTGTTGCTCGAGAGAGGGTAGAGTAGTTGTTAGTGAAATTAAACTAAGGGTTTGTTAATGTTCGAGAGATCTTAGCGAATTCCAAGGTGTTATTTGAATAAAAATTGCATTTTTATGATTGATCTTTGCTTGAGAGAGGGAGATTAATTAAATTAGATTTAATTGTTTAGTTGTATGTTCGAGAGGGCTGCACACATTACGATTATTCGTGACTTCGAGAGGGGCACGGGTAATTGATCACTTGGAATTGTACGGGTTTAACGGAGAGGATAGCTATTTGGTTTGGGTGGATTCGAAGTCTTAGTATATTTCTCATCATATTATTTTCACATAAATTTCATTGCTTTGTTAAATTAGAACTTTTCATTCTGCTATAACTAGTTTCATAAAAAAAAATCAAATCTTTCATTAGAGTTAAGTTGAATCAGTCCAAGTCCTTTGGGTTCGACCTCGTTACCACTAGACTATACTGAGTCTCGTGCGATTGCGAGTAAAAAAGTAGAAAAATCAATCAATCAGTGTCATTTTTTTTCGAAGTATGTACCGACAGGTAAAATCTGTCACAAATGAGCCAACGCCACATTTATACTGACGGATAAAAATAGTCGCTACATAACATTCTCCAGAGAAATTCCCTTTTGTGACAGTAATATACGTCGAAAAAATATATTTTCAACGGAATTTATCCGTCACTAAAGATTAATGTTCGCCGGATAAAAACAGTCAGCAATAACTTTTATTCGACGGTTTAAAATCCGTCGCTATTGCTATTTTGTCAATAATACTCACCACCGATGGTTGATTCCTGTATATCGTTTTTGAGTAATTGCGACGCGACCTTTTTTGACGGATTGAGCGATGGATTTTGTGCATTTAGCGACTGATTATTCAGTCTCTAAAGCCCTTTTTGTTGTAGTGAGATTTAGTGTTCACATGCAAGTCATATAATTCATTGATGAAAACACTCAGAATTAATCCATGACATAATTCATCATCTTGTTTAAACTTGTCACTTTCATGAGATTTAGCACTTTCAGTAACTTCAATCGAACTTACAGTTTTATTAGACTTAGATGAACAGGTTTCTCACCAATAGCATTAGAAATGACATAAAACACATTTAATTGTTTTAACCAAAATTTCATCTTTGTTTGCCACCTCATAAAATTCTTTCCATCAAATTTTTTAGGTTTCAGAGATTCGTCAACACCCATAATTGCAGTAGTATTCAATTAACTAGAAATATTTGTTTGAAGATTATTGGGATTATCAAAACTTATGATGAAGGCAAGAGTACCTCCAACTGGTTTGCCAAAATACTCTACAGAATACCCGAAAGAAAAAGTAGAGAATAGATTTAGTTCGAGGCGCGATAAACGTTATCATTGAAACAGATACGCCGCCCTCTGTGCACAAGCTTTTCTGGCGTTCCGCTTTCGAGATACAATGAAATTACAGTAAATACGATCAATCGTTCTCAAGGCGATCGATCGCGGTTGCACTTTTAATTTCAAGTCACTATTATTTACAACAATATGATCATTGTTCAAACTGAAAGTTTACTTTTTTATTATACTGCCGCAATTTATCCAATGAAATCTAATTTCGATTCCATTTAGTGCTGCATCCAAACAAGCCCATACTATGTATAACGAAGAGGAAGCATATTCATGAAATCATAAACTACAAGCAACCCTTTTCTCAACCTATATTGAATTATTTGATCAACCCGGCCGATCCATTGGTAGAGTTCCTGTTATAAGAATGGAACCGGCCAATCCTCCTTAGGCACTTGACTCGACCCCAAACGTCTCCATTAGCAGTCCAAGCAGCCGGTAGGAGTCTTTCCGGTCCAAGGCTGTCATATTTCCTCAGTAGGAAACCTTGCAGGCATAACACCTTCCCCCAAATTCTTAATGACATTTCCAACAAGTGAAAAATATAATTATTAAAGCATCAAACATGCATTTCCAATTGAAAATAATGTGACAGAACACAATACTCTTGAAGATAGGACAATTTATTTCCATTACAGAAACCTTGCAGATACATCATCTGCATTAATAGTACTCATAGTAACATCTCCAGAGGGGGAAAATATCATATGCCAAAGCATAAAACATAAATTTTGATTGGAAAATCAAATTTCATAGAAGAGACTTTTGAAGGCAACCATATGTTGTAACTGAAGAGAAATTAATAATATCAAGCTTCCATCGCCAATTGTGCTAGGTACTAAACGAGCCCGTCCATCATAGCCCACTGGGAAAAGGCCCATGAAGGCCGGCCGTCCCCACCCAAAATCAGCTTCATGAAATGCCAATCTCAACCAGCTCACAACCAGCACGGGGGGAGTGGTGGCTGGAAACGTAGACGGCCATCCACTGGAATGGAAAGCCTCGAGTCTTGGTGGTCGGCTAGACCTCGTGCCTTGCATACACATTGCCACACATGCGCGGTAATTACCTCAATCTTGTGTACCTTGGTGCTTTATCCTTAAGACGGTCCAGTAGGTCAGGAGTGATGTTTAGGCATTCTGATGCAAGGGGGCCATTTGAAGGAGATGAATCTAATGGATAGTCATTTTCATTCACCAAAACTGGAGCTTGTTGGTACTCAGTGTGGGGAAACGATGGAGTCGGAGGGTCTCTTGGGCGGAGGAGAGTTCTGTCAATGAAGGGCTCGAAAGTGATGCTTTGTCCTCTAGTTAATGCTGCCCAGGAATTAATCAGTTGCATTCCACTAGACCCATCAGCTAGAATGTGGTGCAACCCTATGCCCAAACTGACCCCTCCACATTTGAAGTGAGTCACCTGTTGCCAAGCCATTACAGTAGGAATCACAAGGCAAGTACTGTTACTCTGGCATATAATGTGTATAGTTCGATGACAAGTGCTAAGGCACTGTGGGAGTCTTTAGACAAGAAGTACAAAACTGAAGATGTTGGAACGAAGAAATTCATGGTTGGCAAATTTTTGGACTTCAAAATGGTGGATTCTAAGACTGCGATCAATCAAGTTCAAGATCTCCAAGTTATCCTGCATGAAATTCATGCAGAAGACATGACTTTAAGTGAGTCTTTCCAGGTGGCAGCAATAATTGAGAAACTACCACCATCCTGGAAGGATTTCAAGAATTACTTAAAGCATAAGAGGAAGGAGATGAACTTGGAAGATCTAATTGTGAGGTTAAGGATCGAAGAGGACAACCGTTCTTCTGAAAAGAAAACAGGGGGTCATGGCATGGAGGCCAAAGTTAATATTGTGGAACAAGGGCATAAAAGCAATGGCTTTACCAATAAAAAGAGGAAGCATACTGGGGGTCAGTCAAACAATGACTCCAACAATAATAAGTTCAAGGGCAAGTGCTATGTGTGTGACAAGATGGGCCATAAGGCTAAGGATTGTTACAAACGGAAGAAACAAGATGGTTTCAAGAAGAAGAATGCACAAGCCCACATGACCGAAGTGGAGAATCTCTCCAACAATGTGCATGACATCAACCTTTCTGCTGTGATTTCAGAAGTGAATATGATCACTAATGATAGAGAATGGTAGGTGGATACTGGGGCTACCCATCATGTGTGCTCAAACAGGAGGATGTTCTCCAATTATCACTCCGTGGAAAATGGTGAACAACTGTTTATGGGCAACTCTTCTACTACCAAGGTTGAAGGAATTGGAAAGGTGGTGTTGAAGATGACTTCGGGCAAAGAACTTACGCTCAACAATGTGATGCATGTGCCAGAAATTCGAAAGAATTTAGTGTCTGGATCATTGCTGAGCAAGAATGGCTTCAAGTTGGTGTTTGAGTCAGACAAATTTGTTTTGACTAAGGGTGGGATGTATGTGGGAAAAGGGTATCTGAATGAAGGGCTTTTCAAGCTCAATGTATTACCTAATGTATCTGTTTTTAATGTTATGAATGAGAATGCTTCTTCCTCTTATATGATTGAGTCATGTGATGTGTGGCATGGTAGATTAGGACATGTTAATTATGATGCATTACGTAGATTGATTAATATGGAATATCTGCCTAAATTTAATATTGACTTTAATCATAAATGTGAAACTTGTGTGGAATCTAAATTAACAAGAAAATCATTCCAAAGCATTGAAAGATGTACTGAACCTCTTGAGTTAATTCACAGTGATGTCTGTGACTTAAAACTTGTTCAAACAAGAGGAGGTAAAAAGTACTTTATTACATTTATTGACGATTGCACTCGTTATTGTTATGTATACTTGCTGAGAAGTAAAGATGAGGTTATAAACATGTTTATAATATATAAAACAGAGGTTGAGAATCAACTTGGCAAGAAAATAAAAGTTCTAAGAAGTGATAGAGGTGGGGAATACGAATCACCTTTTGGTGAATTCTGTTCACAACATGGTATTATACACCAAACCACGGCACCTTATTCATCACAGCAAAATGGAGTTGCTGAACTGAAAAATAGAACTTTAAAAGAAATGATGAATGCCATGTTAATAAGTTCTGGGTTACCTCAGAACATGTGGGGGGAAGCTTTGCTTTCAGCCAATTATATTCTCAACAAAATACCTCATAAGAAAACTTTGCAGACACCATATGAGTTATGGAAAGGTCGAAAGCCTTCCTACAACTTCTTAAAAGTGTGGGGGCGTCTAGCAAAAGTGGCGGTCCCTAATCCCAAGAGGATTAAAATTGGACCTAAGACCATTGATTGCGTATTCATTGGTTATGCCAATAATAGCAGTGCATATCGTTTTCTTGTTCATAAATCGGATATTCCTGATGTAAATGTCAATACAGTGATTGAATCAAGGAATGCTTCATTTTTTGAACATATTTTTCCTTGCAATTCTACACAAAATGAAAGTTCTCTTAAAAGAACTTTGGATGTTGCAAGAGACACCAGTGAAGACCAAGAGGGAGAAGATGATGAACCTAGACGTAGTAAACGTGCTAGAACATCAAAATCCTTTGGTCCAGATTTTCTAACTTATTTGTTAGAAAATGAGCCTCAAAGCTTTAAGGAAGCCATGTCTTCTCCTGAAGCACAATATTGGAAGGAGGCTGTAAATAGTGAAATTGAATCCATTATGCAAAATCACACTTGGGAGTTGGTAGATCTACCACCAGGTAGTAAACCTCTCGGATACAAGTGGATCTTCAAGAGGAAGATGAAGGCTGATGGATCAATTGACAAATATAAAGTAAGACTTGTTATCAAAGGATACAAGCAAAAGGAAGGTCAAGATTATTTTGATACATACTCACCAGTCACAAGAATAACTTCCATCAGGATGTTAATTGCTATGGCTGCTTTGTATAATCTTGAAATACATCAAATGGATGTAAAAACAGCATTCTTGAATGGTGACTTGAATGAGGAAATATATATGGAACAACCTGAAGGGTTTGTTGTACCGGGTCAAGAAAACAAAGTGTGCAGACTTGTTAAATTTCTTTATGGGCTTAAACAAGCACCTAAGCAATGGCATGAAAAATTTGACAAAATGATGATGTCAAATGGATTCAAAATCAATGAATGTGACAAATGTGTTTATGTCAAAGCTAGACCTGAAGGCTATGTTATAGTATGCCTATATGTGGATGATATGCTCATTATTGGTAGCAATGATAATATCATTAAAGCTACTAAGAGGATGTTAAACAAACAGTTTGACATGAAGGATATGAGTGTTGCAGATGTTATACTAGGGATGAAAATCACTAGAACATCTAATGGATATGTGTTATCTCAATCTCATTACATTACAAAAATCCTAGACAAATTTAATGAGAATGATAATCGTCCAGCGAGAACACCTGTGGATGTGACATTGCATTTAAGCAAAAACACGGGTGAGAGCATATCACAACTCCAATATTCTCAAATTATTGGAAGTCTCATGTACCTCATGAATTGTACGAGACCGGACATTGCATACTCAGTAAGTAAACTGAGTAGATATAATAGCAATCCAGGGGAAAACCACTGGAAGGTTCTAGTCAGGGTTCTTAGATATCTAAGATATACCTTGGACTATGGACTGCACTATACAAGGTATCTAGCAGTACTAGAGGGGTACTGTGATGCAAATTAGATATCTGATACAAAAGACTCCAAATCCACAAGTGGATATGTTTTTACTATTGGAGGTGCAGCAGTGTCTTGGAAATCTTCTAAACAAACGTGCATTGCAAGATCCACAATGGAATCAGAATTCATTGCACTTGATAAAGCAGGCGAAGAAGCTGAGTGGCTTCGTCATTTTTAGAAGATATTCCAATGTGGGGGAAACCTGTGCCACCTATATGTATTTATTGTGATAGTCAATCTGCTATAGGAAGAGCATAAAGTAACTTGTATAATGGTAAGTCTCGACATATACGTCGGAGGCATAATACCATAAAACAATTGCTCTCTAGTGGAATAATTTCCATTGAGTATGTTCGGTCAAAAGAAAATATTGCGGATCCGCTTACAAAGGGTTTGACCAAAGAACAAGTGAGCAATTCATCGAGGGGATTGGGCTTGAAGCCTATACATTAAGAATCACCATAATGGCAACCCAACCTAGTTGACTGGAGATCCCAAGATCTAGGTTCAAAAGGGACAACTGAATTGTGGGGGATTCAAGGGGAATCACTATGGAGATAAAATCTCGTTCCCATTCCTATGATGAGATAGTGATGCCTGCTGAATGAATCAGGATAAGCTTTGCTTTTAATGGTTCTCATAGCTTGACTTAGTTCGAGTGGGGTATTGCAGGATGCTCCTAATGAGAATCACCTATATGAGTGTGAAGGGGCCACTTCTATGAGGATTTTAAGGCTAAATCTTCTAGAGCACTCATGAAAACCAGGTATGTTCGGGGCCAAAATGAACAAAGTCATGAGAACCACAATGTGTCTGAGAAGTGATTGTGTGACTTCTATTGTCTTGGTTTACACAAACGGCTGAACAGTTCAAGACATCACGTTCACTGATTAGCCAGTAAACCCGATAGTCTTCACAAGGGAAGGTTCAAAGCCGAAAGCTACCTCTCCCACATGCATGATCTTCTCAATATTTGCTTTCACAAGTTTTCTGCATAGTTTTTGCATAATTATACAGCCAATTCTCATTCATGTGGGGGATTGTTAGAAGTGGGTGTTAGTTATAACCCATAATTGGATATTAAAGAGAGAGAACTAACCCATGTTTAAAACCCCACTTACTATGAGATGAATGAGTGAATTGGAGTGAAGGATGAATAGTCCCACATCCACACCAAGGATGGGTTGTGTAGGGATGGAACTTGGGTCGGGTTTTTACCCGACCCGACAAGACCCGGCCTTATTGGGCCGGTTCTGGGATTGCTTATGCAATACCCGGTTCCGGTTCCGGGTCTGAAAGAGGAACCGACCCATCGGGTCGGGTCGGGTCCGGGTTTTCATGTAAAACCCGGACCCGACCCGGGTATATGATAGATATATATATATATATATATCATATACTTGGACCCATTTTTTTTTTTATGAATATTTTTTTGGGCGAAGCACTCATATCTCTTGATTTGAGTAGTTTGGATTTTTATAGATATATATTATTAATAAAAAAATTAAAAGAGTTAATAATTTAATGTATATGACATTAAAAATATAAAAAAACTGGTACCGGGTCGGGGCGGGGGCGGGTCCGGGTTTCAAGTTCTGGTACCGGGGCGGGTCCGGGTCCTTGAAACTGGACCCGTGGTGGGTCTGGGACGGTTCTGGGTTTGAAGAATTAAAAATGGTTCCGGGGCCGGGTATGCCAATACCCGGCCCAAACCCGCCCCGGTTCCATCCCTAGGGTTGTGGATGGTATATAAGGTCCAAGGTTGGTCTTATAAGTTAGGTGATGTAAATTTTAATATAATACTCGCAAGCGCATGAATCTAATGCAGAATAGTGGCTACTGAGGTCGATCCCTCAGAGACTTAGTAAGATATTCAACCTAATTCTAGAGTATGTAGCAAGTAGTAATGAAATGTAAAGTTCTAATTTTTTTTTTCTTTTTAAGCAATCAATTGTTCAACTAAACTAAAAACACAGAAATTAACCAAACAAAAGATAAAATAATAAAGAAAAATCCTGTTTGCTGCTTTCAGTCTGTCTGTAATTCTGTTTTGCTTTGCCGTCCTGCTTTGCTCTATCCTCCACCTTCAGCAACAGTCTCTCAACTGCACGCCCTCAACCGTTCTGATCTTTCTCTCGAATAGAACAGAATAGTCCCCAATTCCAGCCAAAGCAAAGCTTCTTTCCCGTGTTGACTCAACACCTTTTCTCTCTCTCTCGAGCAGAAATGGTAAATGATTCTGCTTTGCTCTCTCGAGCCAAAGCAATTACTCTGTTATGATTCAACGCGCCAACCAGAACCACTTCTCTGTCTCTCGACTAAAGCAGCAGTCCTCCTCTATTACACAGCACAGCCGGAAGAGCACTCAGAAAAGCAGAGCCGCACCCAACTAGTTCTTCTCCGACCCAGCCGTCCCCTGTTCTCTCCTCTGTCGTGCCACCACAGACAGCCTCCTTCTCCAACCACAGCACAAACAGAGCGCCACAGGCCGCCCTTTTCCTCCCCCTCTGCACAGTCTACTGTCCAAACACAGAAATCCAGAGAAATAGAGCCGCCAATCTCTCCCAAAAGCACCACGGCCGGAACCGCCCCCACCCACAGCACAGCGCCTCTTCTTATAGCCAAGCCCGATCCAACCTAAGAATGCACCTTCCAGATTGAACGTGCTTCATTCCAGCAAGCTTTTGCACCGAAATCAATTTATTTCCTTTCCCGGCACCTTCCAGATTGAAAGCCTCTTCAAAACACTGATTTTTCCATTTTTCAGACATCGGCCACATCACGAGCTTGTCGTCCTTCTGCCCTCCCAAATCGAGCCAAAATCGACACGCTGCTTCGGATTTCCGATCTCCTCCTCCATCTCCGGTGACCCCTTTCTTACTCAGATGTCGATTTTCAATCCAACAGTTACCGCCGGAAGTCATCCAGCTCGCCAGCCACCGTGACCCTCTACAGGACCTTGCCGATCACCGTCGCATCGCCCGGAAACGAGACCCACCGGTACAGGCCGCCGGAATTTCCTCCTCTTCCTCGATTGAGCAGAACAGAGCCTCCAATGCTCTGTTTCTGTTCCAGGCGCCCGAGCCATCGGGCTCGGGTTTCTTGTTTTCCTTTTTTTTTATTTTTTTCCGGACCAAACCGCTGAACAACTGAACCGGTCAGTTCCTTTTGTTTCTTTTGATGGAGTTAAAACCCGTCGTAACAATCACGTCCGTCGGATCTTCAATATCTTCACATGAGCTGTTTGACGCGTTCCACATGCGGTGATCTGATTTAGAGTTCTAAAGCCTACATAAATAAAAATAAATCGTAATTAGACGCATAATAAAACATGAATCTATTAAAACCAATTAATGCATCTAAATAACTAAATTAAGCGCGTTTATTCATTAAACTCCTAATTATTCACTTAACACAGATAGACATTAATTATCCTTACTTTAACTAAAAATACGACTAACAAATAGGTAGAAAGGCATATAAAAATGTGTATATTTTGCATATATCAAATACCCCCAAACCTACATTTTGCTAGTCCTCGAGCAAAACAAAACAAAACAAAGAAATCTAACTAATCCACTTTCGCAGGAAATCGCGATTGCATTTAGCGTATGCAACAAGCCTTTTAAACCCCCAGGTGTCCCTGGCTGGACGAGTGAAGTCTCGTGAGGGTTTGCAGCCATGCTACCCACAAACATGTATTTATGAAATAAACCTTTTTAATCTAAGTGTAAAAAGAAATAGAAAATCACTACAAAACAAACAATCCTAATATCCCTTTGAATGCAAACTGCAATGTTTAAGAAAATCAACCACATGTACTTGGATTTATAATCAACTGGAATATAGAAGCCCTCAAGTAAGTGGTTTTATTCTACACCTTCATCTTGGAAGTTTCTGCTCAATATGATATAGCATGATACTTTATATAGTAAAAGTGAAGAACATTATAACAATACATTCTAAATCTCTGTTTTATACAGATCCAGTGTGACCCATTAACCAAAGAACATCAGAATCAACACAGTCGTCGTAATCTTTAGGTTCATGATAGCACAGATCTGCGCGCCATCCTTCGGGTCCAACATTCTAGATTTGAGAGGATAGTACACCATAGACTTTTTTTTTTCGCTAGGACTGTGTAAGGCCTGACTTCAAGATGCTTAGGTTTAGCAATGACTCAGGCCAATGACTCCCAGCCAATTGGCTTAGGGCATTAGGTTTTAAGAGACCGCTTCGGGCCCGAGCATCAGCCTAAGTTAATCCTATAAAGTCAAGCAGCCCCTTTCTTTCATTTTGTTTTCATTTTTCGCATTTTCATTTTCATCATTCAT